>JAPMOB010228280.1:0-43117 GCA_029875015.1 Lepomis gibbosus
AAGCTCTGCAGCAGCTTGGAGAGTGACCCAGCCCGATGACCACTCTGCCTCACTGTTCATGACACATAGCTTATATAGGATATGTTCAAACGTCTGTTAGATAACATAAAAGGTTTAAATCTGCAACGTGAGAGGTCAACCCCACAGAAGGGTACAGCCCCACTCAGGTTGCAAAACCATTGGTTAAAAGTCAAATTTCATAACCAATAATCAATACTCTCCACGTAGAATGTCCCTGACTCTTTATCTTGCTGATACAGCTACCACCTTGAACTACTGTGAATGGAACGCACAAACACCAGATGCTGTTACAGTCAAATGCATGCGTAGCAGATACTACACTGTAAAATAATCCATGACATTTCTTACAAATACATGCCTGTTCTGCGACTCTCTAACTAAGCTGAAAGGGTAGTTGGCATTAGCAGTGATAGCCACCATGGTAGGACACAAATAATAGAAAACCCCTTACATTAACTCAAACCAATCATTAGAAAACGATGTGACACTGGTCACTCTATGTGACTGTCAAATGACGATCTCTAGCAAGTACAGTGCGGAAAACAGGCTTTAGCTGGAGATCAAAAAGTTTGTCAGATAAATAAAAATTACTGTGCGCTGTTCAGAAAGTTTTATTAGTACATTTAAATCAGCTTAGAAACTGCGAGTAGACAAAATATTTTGAAGACGTGAGAGCCGACTGTGATGCCGTGACATCCGTTCAAAGAAAACGTACAGTACCACTTTATCAGAAGGGATGGGACACAGAGCTGGTAGGAGTAGCAGATGGCTGGGGGACCAAGCCAAACTCAATGTTGTAGATAACAAAAACTGTGCATCTTGGCCTCCTTCAGCCTTTGAAGAAATGAGCAGTGAATGATGGTAAAAGACTAAAACCTAAGGCCCCATCTGTGCTACTGCGTTTTCGAATTAAAACGCAAACCTTTTGCTATGTTGGCACCTCCCGTCCAGACTAACACAGCGAAAATGCAAGACCTAAAACCGAGAAGTTTGGAAACGCTGCTGACCTCGTTTTGCGTTTCAAAACTCCGGAGGGCGCCTTACTGAAGACGGGCAAAACCGGACGACCTTAGAAGTCATGACGCAGATACTCAGCTCTCTGATTGGGTCTTATAAGTCATGCAAAGCAGAAATATGATGCTACTGACAGAGTTTGTAAACTAAAACGTAGTAGTGTGGATGGGGCCTAAAAATAATGAGAGAAGTGGTCCAGGACAGAGCACATAGTTACAGATAGTTATCAGTACACATAGTGAGCATTCCTATTGGCAGCTCAGTATTCATGTTAAATGGTGATGTTTGACCGGTCATTAGGACCTGCAGTGGGACTGGCTTTATATCATCATTGGATGTGCTTATGGCTAACCTACATCAGCTGGCCCCACTGGTTTGACATGTTCATCTGAATGCCATGGCCTGTAAGTAGTCCAGCTTAAGCTCTATTAGTCTTACAAACAGCCTCTAATTAGCTACCTCTCTAGTATGATAAACTATTCCATGCATTACTATATCTAACCGAAGAAAAGGAAACATTTTCAGTGTGAGCGTAAGAGTGCAAGCAAGTCTATGAAAAGTCTCCCTTAAAGAGAAAGCCAACAACAACCAGCATGCAACAAACAACCAGCACCAGCAGCATGCTTGTCCTATCAATGCCAGTATTTAGTACCAGTGCAGGACGTATTGTGTCCTTCAGCAAAGCAAAACATAAGGTCACGGAGGTCAGAGTGGAGCATGGAGTGTGTAACGAGTTTGTCTTTAATGCACATTATCACAGATCAACAATTCATTTCTATGGATTAAGGATAGATCTGGAGTCAGGACATAGTTACCATAAAGCAAGCAAGCAGGACAAACAGCTAGCCTGTCCATGTCCAAAGTGAAGAAATACACCTACCGACATCTCTAAAGCTAACTAATTGACAACTTGTGTTTCATTTAAAATTTGTAAACAAACTGAAATGTAAAATGAATAATTTGTTTCTGTCTGTCTTGAACAGTTTATCTATCCACCTAGTACTTTCAGTAGCGCATTGCCAGATTATATCAGTCACTAAAAGTTTTGATTTTGTTGTTGGTACAAAACCTGGCAACCTCACTGTGATGATGAAGGTCACTGTGCCGGTGTGCTCATCAAGAAATAGCTCCAGCATGAAAGAACCCTTAAAACCACAGATTGTTGTTTTTACATTTCAGTTAATGCATGAAATATGCAGCATGTTAATTAGTGAGCTGGCTGGTGAGGTGCTGGTAGATGTTTTTTCACATTGAACAGATGTTTTGATGTGGTTTTCTCACAAAATAATGAAATCTGGTTTATCTCAAAACAATGAATGAATTATAGCAGTTTAAACAAGGGTTAAGTATGTAAAAAAAAAAAAACTGTGAAGGTGAGAATAATGAGAATTTAAATTAAATTTCCATTCCTTACAAATTAAGTGATGATTCACTGCTGATGAAATTATGTGTCGTTTATTTTCAAAAGGTTTAGTGTATTTTTAGAGTCAAACCACAGCAAGTGAGTATGTTTACATGAGATCAACACATTTTTCTAAGCAAACACCCTCATGTTTACCTCTGCTGAAAGGAGAGTTCACAAACTTTTCCAAAAATCCGACCGTCATAACCATTGATAGGGGTTTTTGCTGTGTCAACACTAGTCTGGGGGGACTTTTGGTAACAAGACACTAATTTTGCTGCAAGAATCAAATCATCTGAATCATCCTCAGAGTGTGTTGCATATATTCACAGCAATCTGGTCTGATTTTGCAAAATCTTGCTCTGGACCAAATCTTTTGGATGGATGTTATCACAGATGATCTACAGTTGGTGGATTTATCCTGTAACTCAAGTGATTAAAAGGGGAGGAGCTGTCCAATTCAGACCAACAGCAGGCAGACTGTTGATTTGTTTTATGGGCCTATTCCATGTGTTGTGTGACAATTATTACGCTACTGTTTTATTACAGTTGTCAGGCCCTGGGCTTTCTCTTTTTCCGAATGGCTAATTACCCATTCTCATGCTAATATTCACAACTCTATATGTGCAGTCTCACTAATTAGTACACTTTTAAATTCCAAGGAGACAAAGAGTGTCTGCACACATGAAGCAGACAGTAATGTATTCCAGTCAGCTATGAAGACGAGAGTGAAAATATTATTAACTCTGTGTTTTGTACATAGACTGCACAATAAAGGTCACAACACATTGTCTGTCTGAGCATACAGTGGATAAATAGTATTGCTAACAATAAAGGGTGGCATATGCACAGCATACATGATGACTGCTTCCATCTGTCTGCAGAGATCTAATGGACTTATTGAGTTTATTTGGAGTCTTCAGTTCAGAGTTCAGAGATCCAGAAGAGCAGCCTTGACTGATTATGTAGAGAATGTAATGTATAATGCATCTGTCAGGTATATAATAGTGAGAAGACAGTTTGTCAGAGCTGCAGTGTTTGTTGATATAAAGTAGGAAATCCACAGGTTTGCAATGATAATAGCAGCTCTGCAGACTTTCTTATCATGAAATCTACTGCACGCTTCAGCAATAGAAAAGAAGTATCAGCTACAACACTTGTAAATAGTTGTGGTGTTTTCTTCTCTCCATCATATATGGCAGAATCTCTAAATATGTTTCTGGGCTGCTACATTATTTTACTTTTAGCCATGCTAGGTGTTGGGCTCTAGCTATGACCATTGGTCTGTCCATCGCTTGGTCCAAAGTGAAATATCTTAACACGTATTGGATGTATTGACATGAAAGTTGGTGCAAAGATTCCTATCATACAATTCGTACCCAGAGGATGGAATGTAATGGGAACTCCAAACATTGCATGTAACCCTGGACTCAGGTACACTCATCTGTGATGTGGCACTGAATCTGTGTAAACGTAACAGAATATCTCTGTTCTATGTCTTATCCAGACTTCAGGGACAAGGTGTCTCTGTGGGACGATATGATTGACCCTAAAACTGGATAAATAACAGGCTCACTGAGCTCTCCTCACTCATTCGAGCATACATGTACACGGCGTATGTGTGTTGCTGTGAGTCCTTCTGCAGAAGACTTGAATAAAACTCACAGAAAGACAAGTGTTTGCTTGAACTGTTTTTTGAAAACTCGAATTGCCATTACAGGATCTTAATGATTTTGTTCTTGCCCTGCCTTTTTATGTTAAACATCAGATGCGACGGTAGTGTCAGCAACGTTCACATTTGTTAAATTCTGAATGTAATGATAAAAACGAATTATATTGAGACCAAACTAAAAAAAACTTGGAGTATGATGGGAGAATGAACAGCCCTCAAATTCAGCCTAGCTGAATCTAGCAGGTTTGTTACACACATGCAGCGGTAGATCACAATATATCCATAGTGATCTACTACTAAACTAATTGTTCTTACTTCCAAAATCTAGTGTGTGACTGTCATAGAGTCATAACTTTCATATTTTAGCATGTGCGTCTCCAGTCAACAACCGTAATCTTGATTAGAAATCAGCAGAGCAGGGACCTTTTTTTCCAACTGTAATGGGAGTATGGTTTAGCGTACTGCTGTGCAGCTGAGCCTGAGTACAGCTGAGGCTGAAAAAATACAGTTAGAAAACTGAGCCTGACAAGCTGAGTCTAAATGGACACCACACAGAGGATGACCCCTTTCAATGTAGGTAACAACATGGCCTTTCCTCTGGTGCCACTATCTGGCAAATCTTCATTTATTAAAATCCACTAACAATTGAATAATTGAGAAAGTTTCTTCTTCTTATTATTATAATAGTTTGTCAGTTTTTGAGTGTTTTGGTCTTCATCAGGCTTAGATTATGGTGTTTGTTATAGCAGCCAACTTAAAAAAGCATAATTATACTTTGCCTTTATTTGTTCAGCAGACAAACACTGTTTGTCTTGCCCGGTATTAGCACTGACTTTCTTAGAAAATCAGTTTCTGGTAATGTTTAAAGAATGACCACCAGTAAATTACACATTATAATAAATGAGTAAAGGACACAGTTAGATGGATATTCATCCTTCTCGTTCTGTCAGGCTTAACTAGACACATACTGGTAGTCGAAGGCGAAGCTAAAGTTCACTGTCAAGAGCAGGTTCTTAACAATTACAAAGTTCAGATCTAACGAACAAATGAGATGAGTTTGAAAAGGTATTAGAAGAAAAGGAGATGTGAGTCAGGTGGATGGATAATCACACAGCTTTAGCTTTCAATAAGCTGCTTTTGTGGAATGTACTCATTCACAGGATCCATATTAGATTTGAGGACTTTAATGAAAGGATTAATTCAAGGCCTCCTGTCCGACGTAAGCAAATTAAAGAATTCATCGTCTCATAAAACGACCAATGAGTCATACTGTATATTGAAATGTAAGATGCATTACCATCTTGGATTCATATGTGCATTTTCTGACGTGGAGACCTAAAGTGAGCTTTAATGTCTCTTATTCAACCGATCATAAGTTCCGTTTATTCATGTACGTCCACTGGTGACATTGAGCAGATAAAAGCTTGGATGCCAGCATGATGATGCGAGCCACAGCCTTCACAAGTTAAACACATTGTTAGTAAGTGGGTATATTAGGTCGGTCTGTTATTGGTTATATGAAGCCTTGCACTGATATACATTCACTGCAGTGCTCCCCGAGTCATGAAATAGATTATTAACCTTCTCCTCATGTGGATCTATTCACAGACCCAAGAAAACCACAAGAAGGGCTTAGAATATAAAAGGGATGAAAACTCAGACATCAAAGAACTTTGTTGACCCGCTCATTTAAACAAAGTTAAAGAAGTGAATCCGCTTACAGCTATCCCTGGTTGTCCCAATGATAGACTGAAAAGATACCAAGCAACATCCTTTTGTTCTTGTTTTTGTTACTACTTTACAACTTGTTTTGTGTTTCTGTGATCACGAAATCACAACTTAAAGGAATAATTTCAACAATTTAGGAAATACACTTCTTTGACTTTTTTTTGTGTGATGAGTTGAGAAGATAGATGTTGAAAACTTGCATAAAGGCCGGAGGCAGGTAGAAACAGCCAGCCTGGTTCTGTCTAGTAGCTTTTACATTTCTGTTTTTACATGTTCAGATTGAGAAAATGAAATTAAATGTTTTAATTAGTGAGCTTTAGAGGTGTAGCCTATTATTTTAAATTGAACACAGCCAGGATAACCTGCATCCAGTGTTTTATGCTAAACCACTCTAAACATAAAAAACTTATCTAACTTTATACTGTAAATCCAAGGATCAAGTCGACACAGAACTAATCACACTTTCATTGGGAAGAACAGTACAAAACTGCCATGATATAAAAAGAGATGCAGTCTTGGAGTGTCAGAAAATCCTGCAGAGATGTACGATTAATTAACATGGTGCTCACCTTGCTGGCTCCTGGCAGTAGGTGCAATTTGACATAGGGGTCGGAAAGCCCATTGTGGTCCATTGGCTTGAGACCCTGTGAATTAAACACGACAAGTCATCATGAATCACGAACATACAAAATTCTAGTATAGTCTAAGTCTTGTCTAAACATCCCCATTAGCAGCTCCTAGAGACAGCAATGTTAATTACACCTCATAAGGTTTGGGGGTCACGAGAAACATTTCATTTTATCTTCTGGGACCTCAAATAGCAAATTTAATTTAAAATCTGCCCATCACACAATATCTTGAATGCAAATGTTACAGCTTGACAATCTGAGAGTGGCAAGGAAGGAAAACTAATGCACTATCCAAAATAGAAAGGGTGCTTCCTCCGGAGACCAAAATGCGCTCAGTCATGACAATCTGCCAACTGGGATTTGGAATGAGAATGACCTGGTGCATGAGGAAAGGTAAGGGGATTAAAATTCTTCATATGGTCAACATGAACATCAACATCAACATCAAATTTAATTAAAATCTAGAAACATCCGGCTGTGGACCAAAGTGTTGGATGCATGGATAGACGGCACTGCTCATCAATCAACATCAACATTTTGAACCTATTATTTTACCCAATAGTTTTCAAGATATGTGTTGGTCAAAGGGACATTTTAACCTGACAGTTGCACTAAACAAACGGTCATAGGATCATCATTATCATGGGAAACAATCTTCGTGAGAACTTTAATATTCCCATTCAATCCAAAAATGATACAAAACACAACGTACACCAACACCATCAGCATCAAATTGAGCTGCATGTAGTCACCATCTAAACTATGAGGTTAAGGTTTGCACACAAGTTGGGCCTTGTTTTGCACTTGCCATTTATATCTGCATTGACACTAACTTGTCTAACAAAGAGCAGCTCAAAGTGTGAGATCCACAGCATGTCCATTAAAAATATCAGCAGTGTTGCCCTATTTCCGATTTTCCTCAACATGTCCTCCTCCTACAATGTTTGTATATACTCCACATGCTACTTCTTCAATGATTCAGTCAAATCTTTGTCACTGAAGTGTATGAGGCATTCAGTAAAGTACCACCCTCAGCTGGAAAGATCAACACTGAAGTGAATAGGGGAACTAACTGAAAAAAGGAGGTTTTTACATTCCTTTGAAAAGCAAATCAATGACACTCAGAGGGAACAGGATGTAAAGGTCACTAATACAACGACCAAATAAAACAACACCATGTGGGTGCCCACTGAGAAAAGTAAAGTGAAAGGACCTAAAGGGTTTTCAGAGACACAAAAAAGAGGGGCTATGGGTTTTGTTTGCTTTTGTTTGACCATGTGGTGTTACGAGAGTTTTCAGGTTGCCAACTCCTTTCAAGGTAGTCAACAAATGAGTATGTTTTATAGGCTGATGATTAGTTTGGGCCATTATCCTATCATCGCTGTCAGGTAACGGCACAAAGGTCAGCGTTCATCAGTGTTGCTTTCTTCCCTTTTATAAAGTGACTTTTTGCCACTCTACCTGCATGTTCAAGAATTTTTCAAGAATTAGCCCAAAATATGTGATCATTCAATACCACTTTAAAAACATTAAAAAAATCACTAAAACTAATGTTTCAAGACATTTGTGATATGTACTGTATTTTAATTGGTGTCACAATGCCCGTCAACATTCCTCTCTACAGCCACATCTCCACTATCACAGGCCCCATAAATGTTATTCTTTACCTGGCCAGCAGATGCCTTCAGATGTTTCTTCTGTTATTACATATCCTGCCACTCCCATCTGCCCTGCAATCACACCAGCTGGCCTTCCCCACCCACCTCCTCACCTGCATCTCATTCCCTCATCAGCCACTCTGTACATATGCAGTCACAGATCCTCTGTTCCTCAGTCAGTAAGTCTTAGTTGCTCTCTTGTCTTTGCTATTGAGCGTCTGCCACCTGGACCTGCCTGTAAGCTATCTCCAATATTAAATTACTGATATCCTGCCTTCTTGACTGTTTGCATTTGGGTCCATCCCTTGTTGCCACTCTTACATACAATCGTGACAATTGATATGTTAATCATATATATGAATATACCAGATGTTGTGAATAATTATATATAATTATATATAATAATATAATCATTATAAATAAATTACTATTAAAGCCAATTGGTGTTTCGTTAGAGTAAGCAGAGCTGATGCACAAGTTCTTAAAATAAATTCTGTGCAAATCTGTTGAATGACAACAACAATTATGTGTCACAATGTGTCCAGAATGAATAAATTAAAGACAGCTTGATGTTTGGTCTTTAAAGGGTGCTAGCCATTTCCTTTCAGAAAGTGGAAGAGAAAGGGTCAAAAACTAACCAGCAGAGGCAAATATGTTCTGACTTTTGATCAGAGTACTGTCCATGACTGAACTGACCTTTATGTGCGCAATTAGTAGAATACCCTTTAAAGGGGCTCCCCAGTGATTTAGTATTGCACTCCCATAAAGCATGGGGACTCACGAGAGAGAGAGAGAGATTTAAAAAAACAAATGACCACTCAAAGGTGAAGCAGCAGATGTAGAGTTCCTGACTTCAGATCTTCAGCAGCAGATTCCTGACTTTTAGTCTCAATTATGAAGAAGAAAGAAAAAACTGGATCCTACAAGTCTCCCAAAACAACTCAATTTCGTCTTTCATTCAGGGATGCAAATTTAAATGTTTTGTCAGGAGAAATACTGCAAAACCAATAGATATTCAGTTTGTACAGATTAAAAAGCAGCAAACCACATTTTGAGAACAGGTAACAGTGCATATTTAGCCTTTAGTTCCTATGAGTTAATTATTTTTGACTAAATCTTTATTTACATAGCCCAGTTTCACAAATTTCTCAGTATATGACATCTTCTATCCTTAGACCCTCTATTCCGTTAAGAAAAACCTAAACAGGTAAAAGGGGACTAATCAATCAACTACTTGTTGTTTCATCTCAAAGTTCATTAGACCCACCGTGCCCCCCCCTCTTTAATCAAAAATGTAAAGAAGAGGAGGTAAAAGAAGGTATGAGGGTGAAGAAAGTCGGTTAAAGGGGCAAAATGCAGAGGGAATCATGATGTAAGGTTACATGGGCTAAACTGCTCCTGTATCATTGTAGCTGAACGTGCTGTCTGTATATGGCAACTCTCAGGCAGCCTGCCCGTCACTCTGCAGGGGCTTCAGAATTGACCGTGTTAGAGAAATGGCTTCACACTGAGAACTAGTTTTTAAATTTAAAATATCTTTCATATTTATGTCAACGGTGTGTCAAGGAAAGCACACGGAAATGTGACAATATTTATAATATTGTGTAGCAGAATGCATCGTTTTTCTCTCTTCTTGTACATCGTATGGTTAAGATTTGAGAGAAATCACAGCCAGCCATGAAGCTGTTGATTTAGAAACGGCATCTAGATTCAGCTTAAGATCAGCATTTTTTGTGAAGGTATTTCCTCACGCAGTAGAGACGATTGGTTGTGAATCATTCTGCCTGCACTGTATTTTAGTAATAATTTAGAAAAAGTGAGAGATGTGGCCCTGTCTGTAGGTAAGTAGATTTATTTTATTTTTATTTTTTTATGGCTGCACTGCATGGCATTCTGCTGGGCTATTGAGGCTTCTATCAGTGGGAAATTGTCATCTGTGCCTCTTTGTCAATTGATTTCACCCTGTGTGATTGCTGAACAAACTGTTGTCTTGATTCTCAGGGTGCACAGCAGACACAGAAATGCAGTGTACTACAGTTTGTCGCAAAATGTTAATGTTTTTTGAGCAGCAGGGGGAGCTTTTCATGGTGGATTCAAGGCCAGTAGTGCTTGTGTTTGCTTCGGTAACAAAATCATGCGATCAATATTAGATATGTCATCCTCAGTGTTGTTGGAAAAGGCAATGGCAGAAAATATTTACCTCCTGTACTGAGTCCACAACTGCAGATAACACTCTTGTACCGAATCCTACTAGTTTGTCCACTGTGGTTTGCAAAGTATTTCGTGGATAATTGAAGCAAATAATAAATAGAAGGTTGGAAATTATAGAGATAATAGTTCTAGATGTAGTAGAAATAGTTATACACGTAAAATAGTAACAGCTAATGGCTTTACATTATCTTTAGCTAAAAATATAACCAGTCACTTGTTACTGCAGCTTTCCACCGACAGGAACACACACAGTAAAATCACATATCCTGGATAATAAACCATATATACAGTATATTAGCATGCAGAATAAAGAATAATGAGGCATAATAACCCAGTGGCTTTACAATCTCGCAATACAAAGATTTCATTTCTCATCTGGCAAATAATAAAGATTCCACACATCACTGAAAACAGCAATTTTGCAAAAAAAAAAAAAAATCTTTACAAGCTTAGTGCCATTATTTTAATTGTTCCCTGTCTTTATGTTCTCTCTCTTTAATGGACCTAAAAAGGAAAAACAAAACAAATATGACGTCTTTTCACCCACAATTATCAGGCTTAATAGAGGAGCTCGGCTCAAAGCCCAGCACTCAGCAGGAATTACTGGCAGCAAAATGACACACTCAACTGTGTCTCTAATAACACACTGCTGCTTTAGATCCTGTCTGCAGAAAATACAACCATAGTGACACTAATTTCTTTAGCGGACTCTCTAAACATGTCCACGTTTTGAAAGCACATCCTACTGTGTCTGTTATAGTTTGTTCTCTGACATTTCAAGGGAGAACACTTAAGGTCCAGACAGAAGAGACACTATGAAAAACAGACAATTAAATCAGTTAATGAGGAAATACTGACTAGATGAGAGGTATTCTCGTTGGGTCTTTTTAATTTCATTTTTGTTAGGTATGTGACTGACAAGCATGTCTACAAACACTAAGACTTCAGCAGGATTAAATGTGCTGTTTTATAGGACTAGTCCCGTCCTTCTACGAATGTGTTACCACTGTCTATGGATTATATCCAGTAAAACACAAATATTACAGATTACTGTAAAAAAAAAAAAAAAAGAATGTAAAAAAGATGTAATGAGACTGAGAACATGTTGGTGTTAATTCTTGTTAAAGCCACAATGAGGAATCACTGGCTATTTGTCTGATGCTGATGAAGCATGACAATTTTCATATGATATGTACTGTAAAGCGTAATTAATGTTTTGATACATCTTAGGAAATGTGTCAACATATGAATGTAGTAACAGGTGAATAAATGAATGAAAGCTCCACTGTCAGTGTTTATATACTTTGCTGCCAGCCCAGCAGCAGCTGGTATAAACATTCTTGCTAACCTTCTGAATTTGCAAATTTAAGTGTTTATGCATGAAAAGTAAAGGTGAGAAACTGTAAGACCATAACAATCCAACCTGAAATAAGAAATATAAAGTTTTAAATGAGTTATTGTTATGTTACAGAAAATAAGATGTAGGTTTTGTGAATGCAGTGTTCTGCATTTGTATACATTCATAACAAATATGACTACGTATTAGGGCTATTATAGTTTTTCTTTTAAAGCAGGGATATTCTGAGATAAAAGAGGTACATTTATGGTAAATTCAGTCATTAATAATACAAGACAAAGTCAGTGCAGACATAAGAGATGAGGTGGAGCTTTCAGACAGTAAGGCAGATATGTGGGACTGCAACAAAGCCACTTTAAAGAATGTGTCACATATTAGTCACTGATAAATGTGTGAAGAATCTGAGAGGTTTTTTTCTTGGAATATTACTACCCCATCATTTTCAGTTTCCTTGATAGAGACCTGATACTTTGATAGATGATAAGTGATCAATTTTAGCATATTTTTAGAAATATTATTATTATTATATTAATAATAATTTTAACCAGGAAAAACTTACAGATGAGGTGGCAGTACTTTTTGAGCTCTGAATAGTGCACATAGGTTTCCTCTATGGCTGCAAATAACGTCTTTTAATAATGTAGAACCTGTATCTAGCCTGAGAGGCAAATCCTGGGGCATTAACCACTCTGCCTACTCCTTGCTGCTTGTTAAGCTTAACCGATGACAGTGCAGATTAATAAGACACCTCAGATAAGCTTATCAACATTTTGATCAACCATCTTCTCTCGTCTAGATTTTGGAAGCTGGAAAATAGGACATCATTCAGAGAGATTTTAGTGAATGAATCAAACTGAAACAGTAAATGCTGGAAAGAATATGGATTTTGAAGTGCGGGAAATGCCTTCCCCATCCATAATGTAACATCAAATAACAGTTATCCACAGCTGATGCCATAACATTAAAATACTTATGCTAACATTTTTTTAACAGATTCCAGTCTGCACCTCGCTGTTAGATGAATACATAGTTGCTTAGTTTTGTCATAGATCATATACTGTAATTACTGGTGAACATTATTCAGTTGTCAACAGCTATTAGCAGCAAAAGTTTATCTAAATGATTTAGAGATTACTCTCCACACACAGCTGGTTGGCTGTGTATAGCAATATTTGGTCAGCAAGCCAGCTAGGGAGGAAAAATCCCTTCTGATGCTAGATAGTATTTGTGAGTACTCGTCTATCCATATTCAATGAGAGACTGCATCGAAAAAATAAAATTAATATTTGAATAAATAATGCAGTCCACTGGGTTGCCACGTTTTGTTTTATTAAGCTCACCAGAAGCCCCCATTTATCTTTTATCATCATTAAATGTGCATTCGCCTATTGCCCAAGGCCTTTATTTGTTTGCATCTTGAGAAAGCAGTGAAAAAATCATAACTTCAGTCAAACATAAAACAAACAAACCTACCTAAAAATGTGTCATGATGGCCAAGTCGTGAGTTGCCAGAGGGCTTAACAGTGCGGCTAGAAATATATATTATATCTTGTTTTGGAAGTTTTTAAACATTGCCATTCAGTCCATCTCAAGGTGAAACAATTTGTGAAGCAGAGTACTTAGTTGAAGGCTGTTTTAGTGGATATGCATGAATATAACCGTGTTGTAAATATCTTTAATTATAGTCAGATGCATGCATTGAGACATGTCTGTAGCCCTGCTGCCACACGGGCGACTGTGAAATTCAACAACAAAAACAAGGCAAAGCTGAGAGGCAGAAGGATTCTGCTGTCTACAGTGCCTCACAGTCTTAATCTTTGTAAAAGCATGACGCATTCTCTTCAGTCTTATTTCTTTTCTTCCCCTCCCTTATCCAAGCAGCATGGGTGAAATAAACATGTAAAATATTCAGCTATAACATATTTTTTCTGAAATAAAAACTGAACTCTTTTATTTCTCTAGGTGCAAAAAAAGGAATATAAACCAGCTCAAAGCTTAACATCTTGCCTGCAGCTCCTTGTTCATTGATTTTCATTTTCTGCTATTATGTGCTCCTCTGGGTGTTGACATCTTACACTTCTTGTTACTTGCCATATTTTTATGACTTTCCACACAACAAAGTTATTGAGATAGCACAATGAGGGTTGATTGAAGAGGTTAACATGCTGTCTTCATCTACCTCTATTGTTGCCCTCAGCAAACACCTGAGGTATCATTTAAGTGGAGGCATTATGTGGAGTTGGATTGGGATGAACAGACAGCTGTGTCACGCTGCTGATTGCGCGAGCACGCTGTGAATACTCCGGTTGATCATAATTACCAAGGGTTGGAGAAAAATGACCACTGCGGAAGGCAGATGGGTAACATGCATCAGTGTATCCACACACCTCCCATCTCACACATACTCATTCATAACAGTTCCCTTGAATAACAGCCTTTAAATGCTGTGAAATTAAGTTGAGCTCTTTTTGTTTTGAGAATGATGAGCTTCCATGACATCATTCAGAGGAAATGAGGGGTGTAATCGGGCTTGGCATGTGTGGCGGTGTCCAGTTTGAAGCTGGAGATGTTCTAAAAACTCTTTCTTTTAACAGAAAATCAGATCTTATTCTCAAGTAAAAGTGGCATTAACTTTGGGTAAAATTACTTCACTACAAGTAAAAGTCTTCAAAGTCTTGAGTATAAATAATCATCAATCCTGGTCCTAAAAATAACATTGTACCTACCAATTTTATTGCGGCGATATGGGAACAGCACATTTTAAAAACAGATGAGGAAAGAAACATCAGCTTTCAGACAGGTTGTAAATAACCCCCAGCCCCGTTGCAGGGCATGTCTGGGTTACACAGTAAACATGTCCATCTACACATAAACCAATGTGTGACAGCCTGCAGTGCACAACATTACATTTATGTAGCTAACACTATCCTGCAGAGTCACGTTTCTTTGTTAAGGCCATGGTTGGTACAATAAGATTTAAGTAGTTGCTGAAATTTCAATAATGTTTACTGCCCATATAGAAGTCAATTATTCACATATTTTTAACAGCATGAAACCTGTGGCCTGTACTACAAAGCGAGGTAACTGCCTTATCCCGGTAACTTTGGAGTAACTTTGTGACGTCCGGTATAATTTCACTCTGGTGTTGTCTTCTGAATACGATACAATAAGAACAATGTGAAGAAAATTAGAAAAATAAGAAAATTTACTCAATGCAAAGCCAACAAGCTTCTCTGGCTTTGTCATCCGCTACAATATTAGATTTAGCCGTTAACTTGTCTTTACATTCTTAATTTCCTGACACCACCAACGTGCATTCCTCTGGAGAAATACGGAGCTGGTTAACACGGTTTAACACATTTAACTCCAATGTAGCCAGTCAGAGTTTGACAACCCTGAGTTTGCCTGCTAACCCCGAGTTAACTCTGAGTAGGTTGAACTTCCTTCGTAGTACAGTACATTTTACCACCAAATGAAGGGGTTTATATAAACTGGCTTAACTGTTAGCTTGTTTATAGCCTGCCTGACTACTTATGTTTCTTGTCCAATTGAACATTGTTGTTGTGTTGTTGCCATGTTTCCAGATTTCAGCAGTTTGAGTACAATGTAATCATAGCTGTTAGAAATGGTGTCCAAAAATATGACCCAAATTGTCAGAATTATTCTTATTATGCCACATTGTTAGTGCATCATGATATTATATGTGGATTTAGACTTTCAGTAGAATATTTACATTATATCAGGCAGTGACATGCTGTGTATGAAGACTGAGATGGCAATAGCACATTCGTCACCAGTGAAAGGAGTAGTGATGTAAAAAAAGCCACAGATTCCTCCAACGCTAATAATTCAGTACACTCAGTTCAGCCTGAGGATTCAACTTTGATTAAATTGATGTACTGCACACCTCCAGCACTAACAACAAATCAAATTTCATATTTAGTAAGCCATATTTTGGGTTAAAGACGCATTTCCTAAAACAGACATACCTTAACAATCCCAAAATGTTTATTGAATGTTGACTGTAAACTGCATTTAGTTTAAAAACATGAACAGTTAAAACATTTGGATAATCTGTGAGCAAGAAACTGCAACATTGTTAGCAACAGCACTGCCCGCACCATAACTACATATGTGTTTAGTTATTATTCATACAGTTTGGATATTTTTTTATTTTTATAGTTCTGTTTTCTTTTGTTTTTCTCATAGGATTAATCAAAGGTTCATCTTATTTATATGGAGCCTTATAACTTATGTTTGAGCTACTAAGGTTCATGTGTATTTTCCAAGCCGTATGTGGGGGCTTATTTTCCACAGTGTTATCTATCAGCCTCTTCATCAGCCAGGGCATATGTCTTCATTAGCATATCTGACTGGCGTGATAACATGCAGGTGGAGGAAACATCAATCACCAGGAGCTACAGATAACAGGATGGATGAGACAGGGCATTGATCCCACCAAGAGGGTGCTGACACACAGTCATGTTAAAGAAGGGGTTAATGCTTCAGGGGACACCTGGGTTCAGTGGAGGTGCTCAGGTCAAGGCTACTTGAGGCGTTCCTGGAGGGACGGAAGAAGGCAATGTGGAGAGTGGGCAGATGGGTCCCATTCGTCACCAGTGAATGTCAATGCTGTCAATGATTGAGAGGGTTAAGGAGGGGCGGGCTGGAGTTGGGGGTTGTCACACTGGGACACATTTGTTTCAGCGTCAGTCATGTCATTGATAATGTGTTATTGAGTTTGGGGGGAAAACATAGCCGAGAAGCAGATTTGTGATTTTATTTACCAGGAGACTAACTAACTAGCACTTAAACAGCTATTGGGAACTTGCTTGTCACTGCAATGCTGCTGCATGCTTTTGTCCTTTTTTACTGAGCTGCCATTTTGCGTTAAAATTCAGCAGTCATACCATACTGTAGATATCCACTACAGAACAGGCACAGTCTCCACACAGCAGGCCTCAAGAGACCTAAATACAATGCAGCGACAAGACCTGCTGTGTTTTCACTACTGGTAACATCTGATCCACTAACGTCCAATTTTACCTTTACAAGAAAGTGTCACCATCGCTGTCTGAGTCCCTCTCTATTCATTATAACTAGTTTTAGAGTA
Organism: Lepomis gibbosus; assembly: GCA_029875015.1. Lineage (NCBI taxonomy): Eukaryota > Metazoa > Chordata > Actinopteri > Centrarchiformes > Centrarchidae > Lepomis > Lepomis gibbosus. The sequence goes on from JAPMOB010228280.1 coordinate 16,806, forward strand.
TGTTGTGTGGTTACATTAGAAAAAATGTGCTCAGTGTACTGTACTAATAAAATACACTTGAATATTAAGTATGCTGTTGATGGACACAATAGCTCCATAATGCAATACACATGGACAGTCATGGAAAGTACATAATTCAAGTAGGATATTGTGCTTTACTTGAGTATTTCTGTTTTCTGCTATTTTATACTTGTACTCCACTACAAGTCAAATATTGAACTTTTTACTATATCATTTACTCTTCATTTAAGTTGATCGCCTCAGTTACTTTACAGAGTCAAATTAATAACACAACATATAATCAACAAATAAAATATGATGTATTATTATAGGGAAAGATAAGGGGGAGGTGGCTCACAAGCTAGCAGTATATGAAGTCAGGGTTCACTGGGTTTGGATGTTGGTCGGATAAGACTAAGGATTGATTGATAGGGACTAGTTGGGATTTAAACTTATCTCAGTGGCTTACCTTCTTGTATCTGGGGACAGGAAGCTGTTTTTCCAGCAAACATAAAGCAGCAAGACACAGAGACGATGAAAGCATGCAAAAGAGTAAGGTGGAGGAGAAAAGAAAAAATAACATCACGTGAAATTAAAGTTAAAACAATAAAATTAACATGCATATAAAACAAGACAACAAAACAGAAGGAAACAATTAAAAAGGGAAAAAGTCAAAATAGTCTGTAGGCTTTCTGAAATGGTTTGGTTTACACAGCTGAGAGTGCAGCTGAATGTTTTTTGTTGAAACAGTCTGAGAATAAAAACTGATTAATGCCCGCGCTGAATTTCAATGTTCTGTTTATACAGTCATTTTCACCACTCACTTGTTAGACATTTGTTTACATTTGGCTTTAATTGAATTGCAGTTTGAGATAATAAGTAAACTAGTCTGAATTCCAAAGCTTTGAATTTGCCTGCTGACTTCAAGGAACGCATGGATCACTTCAGCAGGTGTTTCTGCCCACAAATTCACACAATTCCCTGATAAAGACAGAGAAATCAAGTTTCAACACATCCACCATGTTAACACTTCCACATGTAAAGTAAATAACATTTGTAAAGTAATAAAATTGATGGCATCACTTTTAAATGAATAGCTGGACTTACTGGGAAATAGGCTCTCTAAGGTAAAGATGAGAAGATTGGAGTCAGGACCTGGTTAGCGTAAACTAGCTTAGCATAAAGACTAGAAGCAGGGGGACACAGCTATCTTGGCAGTCTTGTCATCAAAGTGAGGTTACCAGGTTTGGTATTATCATGCCTGTACAGAAACTATAACCAAAACCTGTGCTCACTCGCAACCTGTGCTATAGCCAGAGAATCTGGGCGAATGGATCAACTGTTATTTGTCAAGAAATTGTTACAGCACGTCGTTGCCACTTTTTAAAACTATAGTTTTTACATCTCTGTTAATGTACAGATTAAACAAATAAGATACATGTTAATTTGTGAATTTTGTGTTGGCTGTATTGGTGTATTTTTTAACTTTGGACAGAGCCATGCTGTTTCCCCATGCTTCCAGTCTTTATGCTACGCTAGGCTAACTGCATCCAAATTCCATATTTGTACCAAACAGATCTGACATTGATGTCCATCTTCTCATTTAACTCTCATGAAGAAAACAAATAAGCATATTTCCCCAAATTTTGAACTATTTATTTAAGCTGATGACACACACAAATGTAACCGTAACTAAACAAAAGGACACAGTTTAAGAAGGTACTAGCTGTTAAGATAGGAATCACAATTGATTTTTGCTGTGGCCACGACATAGCAGCTACTCACTTCATCTTTTTTAAACCGGAAAGTCCTTTAGACATTCCATCAATAATTAGAGCTGAAATATGACAATGTGAACAATATAAAGAAAGCATTCTTCAGATGTTCTTCCATTTACTGTAATGCAGGGATTACAAATGAAGTCAAGTTTTTATAAAGCCTTTTTATTTAAAAGATAGCCAGAATGTGTGTGTGTTTGTGTGCTCCCACACACGAGTGTGTGGGCGTACCGGGCAATGAAAGGGCAGTCTGCAGAAGAAGGAAGAGATTGAAAGACTGCAGTGGAGTGTTAAGGTAGGTTGTAGTGTAGGCGGTGCTGAATAAACAGGTCTTGGATCTGCAATTGAATAGTGAGACAGTGTCTGATTCACTGATAAGGGCAGGGAACTTGTTTTTGTTTGGAGGGAGGTGCTGCTTCAGAAAAATGCTCTTTACGCTGCTATTTACTGTAATATGTGTGGGAAGATGGGGAGGGATACAACAAGGCATGACTGCAATTACAGAGAGGAAGTGAATCAGCCATATATCAAGTCATGAGGGAGAAAAGCCTTGTAAAGGTCTGTGAAGACAATATTCTGGCACCTTAGAGAGCATGAGAATTTGCACATCTGATAAAGACAATAAACAAGGGAGTGCTGCTCATCATAACAATGTTAAGATCATCCACATTTCTGTTCCCTGTTATAGTTCCTAAAAACGTCCGTTTTGAAACTGCAATTCCTCCCATAAACTACCAATTTATGTTTACCTGGGCATGGCAATATAAGTTAGTCATTCCACCACTTGGGTCCAGACTGACCTCTCTCTACTACTGAATGGATGGATGGACATTTAATTTTTGTACAGAGAGGGTTACAAAACTAGTTTTCACCTCGTTTTGTCTGTCTGCCACGGAAATCAAAGGTATTGGTAGTTGTTACAAATAACCACATTGGAAGGTGGCGTGAAAAGCCAGCATCATACAGAGGAAAGAAAAGCAATATATTTTAAACATGATGATAATTTTACACATTCTCACATAGTCTCTCCTCTTAGCTCCACCATGAGATTCACATTTTTGGTTTGTGAAATGTCTTTTCCAGTATGGAATGGATTTCTTTCAGGATGAATTGTCATAACGCTGGTGATCACTTAGCATGTTCACTGAGCCATCATCAGTTCAAAATTCCCCTTGCCATTACTCTGTGTTAAGAAAATGTTAGCATGCCAACAAGTAAAGTAAGATGGTGTACATTATACCCATAGACTATACCTTCTTAGCATCAGCATGTTAGCATACAGCAGAGCTTTTAGCTAAAAGTACTGTCTCACAGAGCCTCTTGCATGCCAGTAGACATAAAGTCTCATTATTAACATTTTTCATAATGCATAATTTATTTATTCTTCCTCATTAACATGGAAAAAAGACAGTGAACGTAATTAAGGCAGCAATTAATTTCCTCCAACACGTATTTTGTTGAACCATTTAGCAGGTTGATATAATAGGTAATTTAGCTGACACTTTTATCCAAGGCGACAATTGCTATACCAGAGGTCACACACCTCTGGAGCAACTAGGGGTTAAGTGTCTTGCTCAGGGACGCATTTGTGGATGTGTCGCAGCAGGAACTGACCCCAGGTCTCCCGCACCAAAGGTATGTGTGTCTCATGGGTCTTATCCACTGTTCCATCGCCAACTGCTAATATAATAGAAGACTAGTCTACCATAGATCAGAAGCCACAGTTCAGAAGGCTCTAAGTTCAGTGAAATACTTCATTACATCTCATAAGAGTCAACTATACGACTGGTAAAAACTAAAGAGGTACTCCAGAGGTTTAGTATTGCAGTTCCATAACAAACATTGTTACAGAAATACAGGGATAACTTTTAGTTCCCTGTATAACTCAAGATCTAGAAGAGCTGTATTTTCCATAATGCAACCAAACATCCTATTTTTTTTGTTGCCCAGCCCCCAACCCTAAACACCTAAATCTTTACAACAAAGAGTATTTGCAATAACTCAGTTGAGAGAATATGTTGTACTGTGCAAAGTACACATATTTCAAAATTTGAAAAACTTGGATAGCCAACTGTGAAGGAAGCAAATGGCGCTTTTTGACAACAACAACTTTTCCAGGAATCCATGAACATCTTCAGAAATCGATGAACTGAAAAATTTGAACAAAGAAAATCCGTGTTAAAACTTTTAACATGCAGGGTTCATGTTTAATTGCTGTGTGCATCTTTCTGCAGAAAGAGACTATTCTGGATGAGACCAGCAGCAGGCAGGGAGAACGATTAACAATTACAGCCAAAGACAGGGAGATGTAAAATAGACCTCAGATCAGTTGTGACCTGTTACCCGCTAAGATAACAAATTGGAAAAGGCAGGTGTGAGTGAAACCACTTAGGAGCAGTGATGTGGACATCAACAAAGTGTTGTAAGCCTTCCAGGCTGCCGTGTCCGAGGTCCAGGAGATTGAAGGCTGACACAGGGCACTTGTCAGCGGTTAATAGGCTGTTTCTTACTTTCAATGAAGCTCAAGGGGATTGTCGAAATGAGTAAGCGCTTGGCAGTTTTTTAGAGAGAGGTGAAAGATTATAAATTGTGCCCATATTTTTTTTTTCAGTTCTTATGAAGCTCAGTAACCAGAACAATGGCAGAGGAGCGAAGACTGCATCTTTCCAGACAGGCCTCCTGCAGGGAGCCGTTCTTTGGATAATTTTATGGCTGTGTGGAGAAGTTAAACATGATATGCCTGCAGTTAAACCAAAGTGACAATGACGGTGGCCATGTCGTTTTACCTGATTTTAGGTTCACTGTAAAGCTATTGCATGACGGAGCGGAGGTGAAAGGTGCTGAAGAAAGTAGCAGGGTGTTACTTTGTGAGATTTGAAATGCTACAAAATAGGAATGCATAGCTATTTTGTTTGCCTCGGGTTAAAAAGATGAATAGCTTATGTTTGTTTGTACTGCTAAAAGTAAAGCTGTCTTTTAAACTGAATTAAATGACTAGTACCTTCATAATACACCATTTATGCTTTTATTTTCAAAGTGCCTGTGTGGACACCCCTATGTGTACTAAGCTGTTTTTAGCTTATTGCAATACCATTCAATTAACTTTAAGTGGTTTGTTAGTGGATTTATGATAAATTAAGCCTTCCTCTACCATGTCTATTTGCATACACAACATATATTGTTCAGTACTGCATATATTTGTGAAATGATTTCACTATTTTGTGGGGTTTTCTAGGAGACAGGGTAAAATGTAAACACATTTAACGTCCTATAACTTACATTAAGAAGAAAAGGTTCTGTCTTGTAAATTGCCATACAGTATGTGCACAGTTATACACAGTATTAGATTAAAAAGCATATAAATGTAAAAATCCCTCTCTGCCACTTCCAACCACGTGCCAGCTTCTAGATCTGTGTATTGCTGTGTGAGAACATTTGTAAGTAGAGAAACTGCATCTTGGTGATTTGAAAGTTTGTAAAACTATGTGAGGTGGAGACCTCAATTCACCGACCTTAGTGATCATTTGATGTTTATAGATTGACCTTTATAAAAAAGAATTTGTATGTTGAGCATTCAGGGCCTACTGAAGAACTAGAGCAAGAGGACAGAAGAGGAAAAAGCACATACAGCTGCAGCAGTGTATTTAAAATAATGTGACAAGAACAAACATCTTATCTTATAAGAATCATCGCTAGTTAAGTCAAACGTATCACTTGAATAAAGGATGTAGATTTTAAGTAAGTCTCAGGATGTTTATAAAGGACTGGAAGAGAGCAGGACCAGCTCAGCAGGGAGGTGTTTAAAGTTACTCCATTGTGAGACTACAGCATGGGTATAATATGTGTATATCAAAACAAACATTTTTGTTACTGTTTTATATTTTCTCATAAGGGTTCACACCTTTCTACCCTAAAGCTGTGTTCAGACAGAGAGCTGATGATGATGAAGCTGATTCATATTACGTGCAACTATTTCCCTCAAATACAATTTTAACTCATATCGACACACCATTGACTTTGACGCAAGGGGCTGTGTTAAGGGTCGCCTGGCAAAAAAAAAAAGTTCAACCAGACTCATCTTCTGCTGCAATGCAACCTCATCTGGCAAGATTTGCATTCGCCAATCACATACTGTATATTTAAGCACACATTTCTGGTACACCCTATTTCGCTTGTCTCTATGTGACTGTTGCAACCAAAGATAAAATGATTACTGCTGTGGTAACTGTGCAGAATTGTAAAATCCTGTCAGTGAGTATAACAAACTGTTGTGCAGTGTTTTGGTGTCCCATAAGCCTTTTTAACACATTAATCGGTTACTCAAACTGGACTTCCGATTTTAAAATCTTGCCAGGATGACAGAGAGATTAAGATTCAGCCATGGGTGAATTAATTGGAGAAATATGCACTTTTTGCAGTTTGGGCAAGCCTCAAACCTCCAACATGATTAAAAGGTAAATAAAGCCTTTATGAAGAAATTTTAACATACAGAAAAACTTCAGTGTGTTGTGAAATACCATTTATGGTCATTCCAACTTACCTCTGCTCATATGTGAACAATAACACCAACTCTAACATGGTCACATTGAGTAGCAAACAGAGCCTTGAGAAGATCTGCGCCTTGATCTATATTGGCATATTCAGGATAACGAAGCACCCTTGTCAGTACAGGATTTGGACATCAGTTCAATTAATTATTGACTTTGTCGTTCTTAATCTCTGCCCTCCCATTTTCTCCTCTTTTTGTTAGATGAGGAGGCTGTACAGTGAGAGATCTGAGCAGCAATCACTGTATTCAACCTGCTGTGATCTGGTGTGTCTCACCCCAACATCCTGTTTCAAATGGAAATTCTGTCTGTTAAATACAGAAGTAAGCCACAAAGAAAATGCCATCTACTTTGCAGCTTTAAAAGTAGAGACGTTTTTGTGTATCAACCTAGTGTAATTTAAGAAAACACTCCATTGATGTCTTGAGGCCTTGGAGCAAGGGCTATGTCTGTACAATTCACTATAATCTCACTAGGGGCAACTACTATGCAAAAGTGAAACACCCTCAAAGCAGACATTTAGACCAGACACTTAAAAAAAATCTGTCTTTGAGTTACGAGGATCCCACACATCCTGCCTTATCCAGCCAACAGAGACGGCCACCATGTAGAGGAACTGCTGTTAGCTCTGAGCTATTTCTGACTCACTGTCTACATGCATACGTCCTTAATTAAATCAATTAAAGCCTATTTCAATGGGCTAAATTGACTTATTTCCATCATGTGCGCCATTACAATGGAGGTAGCCTAATTCACTTAGTGCAGTGAGCAGCCTGTGAAGATGGTGACGCTATAGATGGAGTGATGTTAGTGAGGTGAAAGTGTGAGTTTATACTTGCTTGACAAAAAGTAAATATCTATGTAGTCCACCATCTATTTTATGTCATTATCCAGACTTTGCCAAATGGGGTATTGCACTGATGACATAATGGTGATCACTGTGCTACATCTGGATGAAAAGTGTTTAAACAGAAGTGCTTTTTCTTTTCTAATTATTATTATTATCAGCAGTCACATGGGATAAACTGGCTGTTGATGATCAGTAAAGTACCTACGATAGGGAAATATTTACTAAGCCTGTTACAATTTACCATTCGGAACGAACAGTTTTGTGTTGATGCATTTTTTTCTAGTGTAGCTGTGTTATTTACCAACACTAGAGATGTAAATAAGCCTCACAGCAGTCAATCTGATTGGCATGAAGTGCCTCTATATAAAACTTGCTGGACTGTTTTGATGCCCACTGCGAATGTCTGGTTCTGCAGCTGAACCTGGATTACTGGTTGAAGAGACACACTTTTGAAACTGCAAGTGTGCATTCATCCTGCAAGAGAAATGCTATACTGTACATGGCAAAATATTAAATAGCCTGATGTCGGCTCAACCACAAAAAAAACAGGGATTGAATGAGTTTTGAAAAATCATGGGATATGTATGTACTTTTAAACTCCTTTGACCTAACAATTTCTGCAAAGATACACAAACGCATAAAGACAGCCGACTATTATTGGCTGCTTCAATCTTATTGCACTTAATATTAAGAATATTTCTCCTTCGTCTGTAAGCAGCTTTTTTTAGAAAGCAGCAAAGAGGTTAAAGGTCTTTGGTACATAAAGCAAGGCTTCATTATGAAATACTTATCTGGATTGGATCACTTCATATAATGAGTTTTTCTTAATAAATGTATATTTGATTGACAGATGGTAAGATATTCACCATTGCTTGCAGCTACACCATCTGTGCTAACACTCTGGAGCTTAATTGAAACACTACTTGTTGTCACTGTGATGTCTTTGGTTGAAATGAGCGCCAATTTCCCCCCCCCGCCAGCAGTGATTTGCTTGGTGGGATGGATGTACTGTGAAAATAGGAAAATACCCCTATAAAATAACATATGTATTATGATTTTATCTCATAGGATACACTGGATAAATAACACCAGCACCAAAGGACAAGTCTCTACGTGTAAAGAAGAAAAAGCATTTAAACAACAGTCATTGTGCCAAGTAAAAGTAGCCTTCATTAAAAATCTAAAAGGTAATTATCGAAATAGTTCTGGCTCGAAAGCTGTTGACATATTGAGGTGAAGGATTTAATTAAACTTGTTAACAAGAGAGAGTCTATGGGCTATTTGTCCTACTACTTCATCCTTACTGCATGCTCCATAGCCCTTCATTTCCACTTACAAATTAATTCCATAGTAGATTACCAAGTGCAGTTGCTAGGCCACAGACCTCTTTCTTGATGTGTATATGTCATCCAAAATATTCCACTACACACAGAAATATTTACAGGGTTGCTCAGTATCCATACAAAGTTTATTAAAGTATTGGGGATTGCACAAAGCATCAATGAATTAATTAATTAATTAGTGTAACAAGGAACATAAGTATAACAGTGCCTTAGTGTTGTACTTTTGTTATTTTTGTGTGAAGTTCTGAGGATTGTAGTGGTATACTAAATTACTCATTTTTGAATCATATGAAGCACTAAAAATGAAAAACACAAAGTGACTGATAAATAATATGTCATTTTCTATGTAATAATTGAGTACAAAAAGTAAGTGAAAGAGGAGAGGCGCAGAGTTGATGATTGGCAGCTTAATTGAAGCGCAATAATGCAGGTAGCATTTTTTCTGTATTGTGCTGGGTTGGTGAATGAAGGGGCAATGAAGGGTCTTGGACACATTAAAATGTATAAGATGTGGGCAGGTTTCTTTCTGCAGGATCAAGCTTCAGAACTAGACCTAGTCATGCTTTCAGCATGTCTTATGAAGCCTACATTGGCACAACCCAAAAGCTAAGAGGCAGAAATTAACATGTCCCTCCAAATATGTGAGCACTAAATTGTCAGTGTCAGTTATAGCAACAGTAGAGCCCACTGGGCCTAAATTAGAAATCTCACATATGCTCTCATTATACTGGACCTCTAGGAAGACAGTTCCAAGAGGTCTTTTATATTTCACTGATTGTTAGTTTGTAGAGTCAAATACAACTGAGTGTTGTCAGCATAACAATGAAAACTCAGATAGACCCCAGAGGGTCCCAACAAGTGATAGAAGTCAAGGAGAATAAGAACGTTAGGTGGTGATACTTTCTATTGTGGCTCTGACAATAATGTAGGAGTGCAATGCTAAACTGGTGGCATAGTCTTTTAACCATTATTTAGTTTCCATGCATGAATATTGCAGGAATAAATAAGAAATGTTGGCATGTGTTGAGCAATAAAACATATTATCATTGATTACAATCTTGGGTTTGGCAGAATAACCTAATATCAACACTCTGTAGTGACTGGGTTTAAAATACATTACATTAAATTGGGAGACGTCATAGAGAAACAATCTTTTTTGAAGATTTTAAGCCCAAAATAGTATTTTTAAGTGGGTCAAGGGACGTTGTACCACTGTTGCATTAACAGGGTGTTAGAAAACCTCTAGTGTGAGAGCTGTTGGAATGAAAGAGTACTGAGGACATTATTGTCCACAACCTTTTTTTTTTGTCCCTGAAAAGGCATTATTTCAAGAGAGCGAGCTGTCGGTTTTAAATAAGAGGCTGTCCTGTTTCATTTCATTCTCTGTCTGTTTCTTTGTTTGGTTGTAGTTTCTGTCTGTTCCCACTGTGATCACTGTGTCCCGTCTGTTCTCTTCTTGTATCTGTGTCTCAGTCCTTAGTCCTATGTCTCCATGTTACCGTAGACCTGTTTCCTGGTTGGTCCTGTCTCGGTTCCCTGCCCTGGTTTTGTTGTGTTATGCAGTTGTTCCCCGTTTTCTGTTTTACTTTGCGAACTATGTGGGTCCACGCCTAAGACTGCACTCAGCCAACCCATGACAGTTTCTAATAAATAACTGGCTGCAAACTGCAAACCAACTAAAATTGCAGTCTATTTGGCTAAGGATTCTTCCTAAGCCAAATAAACGAGGAATCAGACAAAGAAGAATAAGCTGTCTCAATATTTGAGTTAAATGTCAATATTTTGCAATTTGGAAACAAAAGAAAAAAACAACCATTCACCAACAGTTCTAGTGGTATTAGTTGTGTTACTGCTTGTCAAAAACATTTTTGTCTTTCTTTCTTCAGATTTGCTGAGGTTTGCTCCCTTTATAGAACTCTAGTGTATCTTTCAGCCTCTGTTGGAGGGTCAATAGGATTAAGAGTAGTTGAGCAGGTGGGGTTGTGTACATAAATAAGCTCCTCTGCATTCTCCACAGTTTACATATTATTTTATATAAAACCCTTTTAATGCAAATTTATTTCATATCTATTTCCATGTTAGAATATTCATCAGACCAGTGGCCTCTTGCACCCTCTTTTTAACATCTTTTGTTTGCTTATGTTATGTTGTCAGATGACCTTTTGTCAGTTTCTACAATGCATGTTTTTTTTACCTTCAGACCAAATGCCAACAGGGCTATAATAATGTAAGCTTTGTACATGTGAGCTATCACTACTGCATAAATATAAAACCCTGTCTCCACTGCACACCGTCACTCTAACCAAATCAGCAGGCACTGATATCAGCCCCTGGAAAAAAATGTTAAACCTTCTCCCCATCCTCCATGAGCGATGGATCTATAAGATCTAATCAGAAATGCTTAATTGAGGTACGCGCAGTCACATTACTATTGAAGTTACTGAAGCTTTGGCAGCAAAAGCAACAAAGAAAATCTATGGTTTGAAAGACCAATAAGGGATTTAGCAAACAAATTAAATCATGGAAATGGGTATTTACAGTATTTGAGAGAGAGAAAAGGCATTTTCTCTGGTTGGCTAGGCAGCAGCCGAAGACCAGGAGCAGAGCTGTATAGAAAATAACCACCATAAATCAAGGTGGCTTGGTGCCCGCTCTGCTGTCCAGCACTCCTGCCAAGACTGGCTCCGCTGATGCCCACTTTCCTCCATACCTATTCAGGCAGACAGATAGGAAGAGTTATAGCTGCTGATGGCAGCCATAGCTGTCAGAACCGCCACTTCATCACAACTAACACAGGCAAAGGAATCAGAGAGAGCAACACCTCATATTGTAAATCAGATCAAAAATTGGCTTTTCGTTAATAATTAGACATGGTTTAGTTATTGCAGTCCACTTCCAGTATATTTGGATGATTATGTATTATTTAGCAATTTATGAATGCTACTTTGGTTGTCCATAGGAAGCCTGTAAACAGTATTGATTAAGCTGCAACATTAATCTACTCTGAATCAGTGCCTCTTGATACACAGTCTATTTTAGCTCTACAGCTTTACTGCCCTTACAAACATAAATATAGATGCCTGGATTTCTGCATGAACTGGTCATAAAATGTGATCTGATTTTCATCTAAGTCACAACAATAGACAAACACAGTCTGCTTAAACTAATACCACACAAACAATTATTAATTAATTAATTAAATTAGGTTTTTATTGAACACACTGTAAACATTCACAGTGCAGGGTGGTAGGGTGGTAAAAGTATGTGACCCCTTCGCTAATGAATTATCCAAAAGCTAATCAAATTTGGAAGTCAGCCAACCTGTAGTCGAATCAGTGAGGTGAGAGTGGTGTTGGTTACAGCTGCCCTGCCTATAAAAACACACAATTTTGCAATTCTAACGAAGCATTGGCTGATGTGAACCATGCCTTGAACAAAAGAGCTCTCAGAAGTCCGAAAATTAAAGGCCCATTTATACTCCTGCATAGGGTCTACGTGTGTACCTACGCCGTAGCCATACATTTATACTTGTGCATAGCTGTGTCAATCATTCTGCGATTACACCCCCAAACACTAGTCGGCAGTAGCGCTGCAGCGTCCATTGTGTTGACTTTTGCCGGCTGAGCAGGCTAACTTCTGATTTAGCCTTCCGCTAACGTAAATGGGGTAAAATTGTATACATGTGGCTGGTGTAGCCTTTTCAAATGTTACTGAGGGAATGGATCACATTCTGATAGCAGAACGAGTTATTTCACTCGGGTTGCGATGGTCAAATATATTGATTCACTGCGTTACAGTCGCCATTACTTCAAAGTGCTTGGTACTTCCGGTTGGCTCGGAGGCATTGCGTGGCTACCCAGCCGAGTCCGCGTTGACTCGACATGTAGTTTACAGTTTTGAGGAGGGCCACGTCAGGCGAAGGCGCAGCCTCTGCGTAGCCCGTAGCCCGTAGCCTACGCCGTCACCTACGCCGTCAATTTGATGCAGAAGTGTAAATTATGCTTAAGACTTGTTGACTTGCATGAAGCTGGAAAGGGTAACAAAAGTATCTCTAAAAGCCTTAATTTTCATCAGTCCACAGTAAGACAGAAAGTTCAGCACTGTTGCTACTAGCAAAATATTCTGTGGACAGATGAAACCAAGCAACATACAACCCAGTGTGTTGAGGAAAAAAGGTATAGCACACAAACATCGAAAACCTCATCCCAACTGTATACTACAATGGAGGGGAAATCTTTGTTTGGGGCTTCTTTGCTGCCTCAAGGCCTGGAAGGTTTGCTAACACTGATGGAAAAATTAACTCTAAAGTTTATCAAGACATTTCTCAGGAGAATGTAAGACCATCTGTCCGCCAATTGAAACTCAACAGGAGATGGGTGATGCAACAGGACAAAGACCCAAAGCACAGAAGCAAATCGACAACAGAATGGCTTCAGCAGAAGAACATACGCCTTCTGGAGTGGCCCAGTCAGAGTCCGGACCTCAACCCAATTGAGATGCTGTGGCCTCTTCTGTAAAGAGAAGTGGTCCAAAAATCCTCCTGACTGTTGTTCAGTTCTGATCTGCAACTACAGTAAATGTTTGGTAGATGCTACTGCTGTCAAAAGAAGGTCAATCGAAATTTTATTTATTAATTTAGCCTTATAAACATTCACTGCAGGGCTCCAAACTGGACATTATTATTGTGCATGCTGGCTAACTGACATGGCTTTCTGTCACACCTTAATGTCACAAATTCATTGTTTATGCTATTAGCTACACCTGTGCTTTTCCTGTTATGACAACTCAAAATGTCTGTCGTGAGACGGGTCTACTGGATTTTAAACATCTGCAAGAAGGGTTTCAGTCACAGCATCTCAACATGAAGAGAAAGAGAGACATGGCAGATCCGATTGGAAATAATTAGTGAATGAGAAGTGTTTCTATTCAAAAGAGAAACTCAGACCAACAGAACTGTGAGTATGACAAAGAGTGCTATATGTTGTTGTACTAATGGAAATTATTTAATAATTATCTAATAACAACGTTTCACAATAATGGCCTCTCTTGTTGAAATAGCTAAATGCTCCTGCCTCCATTTGAGCTTTTACAGTTAGCTCTGTTTTGGCCCCCACCAGTAAAAAATATCGAGCTCTTTGTCTGCTAGATGTTTGTCTTTATTTCATCAGCTAGTCTCAATAGATTCATTGTCAATATAAAACCTACTGAGAAGAAACACATTTGGTTGGATGCACATTCTTGATCTGTTTTTTAGCAATATGCTTTAGAAATAATATTTTTTTTCAATCTGAGATGGAAATATCTCTTTCTCAGAACTGTGGGACGTGTTAAATCACTATTCCTCAGCCTTTTTGCCAGTACGTGTGGGCCCACATGAGAGTAGGCTGCAGCAAAAATAATCATCTTTAACAATAATCTGAATTTGAAAACATATTGAAAAATTGTCAAATGATTTATATTGATCTGCCTTTTGTTGCCTTGTTACAAGACAGTGACAGATGTCTGTAAAGTCAATAATGAATAATGAGTAGAAACTCAATTTCTGTCAGTATGCCACAGCATTCTGGATCAGTTCAGCTAAATACATAGCAACTGCTATGAAAATGTGTGATATATTCAGTATAACCAACAGCCTGATGCCTAGACAGACACTGACTTTTCAAGTGTGACTGTTCACAGATACACCTGAGTTGCAAGTTGACTCGGTTTTCATCAAGGGATTTCATTCAACATGTCTCTTTGAAATCCATGCAAAGAAAAATCTAAGCAAAAATATTTAAATAAACCATTTAGAGGCTGCAAATTAACGTCACCATTATCGTCATCATGGCGGCTCACCTTGGCTTTGTTAATGGTGCAGTGCAGTGCATTGTTCTCCTGGTCATACTGCAAACTGAATTCCAAGGTCCCCAAAGTAGCTGTAAAGACAGAGAACGAGAAGGGAGAGAGAGAAAAGGAAATTAGTAGCTGGAAAAGAAGAAGCACACCAAGAGCCTCACTGGGGAGAGAAGAAACCCAAACCTCCCTGCCTGCATCGTTAGAAAGAGGTCCTAATGCTAAATCTCATGGTGTTCTTGGCAGCGACTTATAATAATTGCCATAATAATCAACATAGACATAATCACACAAGAAAAAGACATTTACAAAATTGTTGAATGGAGTTTTGCGTTTTGTGTTTCATCAATGTTTTTCTGTGTCTCAATTTGTCTCAATTTGTGGCGCACAAACGTGATAAACAAAGAGCAAGTGTGCCTGCATAAATAACTAAATCCTAGATCCTATTTCCCATTGATTGAATGTGAAAAAAAGGAATAACTAATATAGTGTGCATGTGTTTATCTCTTCTGTATGCACAGTGCATCTGTAAAACCACCAGCCATCAACAGCACAGTCTAAATGACTATTTTGACCAAACTTGTTGCTCATATATTGTAGCTTGATAGCTCACATCCTGCTCGCTTTCGACAGTATTACACACAAGCTGGAGAGCCAAAAGTAGCACTGTAGCACAATGCTGTCAAGTGCTCTAAAAATAATGGATTTGTTCTTTGCAAGTGGGCTGCTCAAGCACAAATGTTGAGCCAAAATGGTAAAAATAATGGACATAATTAGATGGTCAAATTTTAAATATGCTGATGGAATTTTATCAATAGCTGTCTGTGTTAGCCTTTAAACTATATATCAAATATTTGGATAAAGTAGAGTCGGCCCAGAGATTATGGTGCCAGGCAAAATTTCTTTAGTTTATAGACTTATGATCTCATGTATGGGTTTTATGTCATTCATGTAGTCATTTTTTCAGAGACTCTAATGTTTTTAATAGATTTTTTTTGGAACTAGGTCAAATTAGATGTTTAATTGTCTGCTTGCATGCCTGCTTTACATTGTTTACCTTTCAGGCTGAGATCCAATTCACCCCTGCTTGTAATTAACCATCTTTTCTTCAAACTAAGGGGTTACGTCTTATTGAACCAATAAAGTGCTGAGTGGTGAACTGAAACAATGCTTGGTATGATCTCATCCTTTTGTCCTTTCAAAATGCCAAATGACAAGGAACTCTCATTTCCTGGCTTGATGAAATGTTGTCAGGATGAAAACATTTCAACAAACATAAAAAAGGACATGTGTGGGCTTCAAAAGGGCTCACATTGTGTTGTTGGTACCAAATAACACCCGGTTTTTACTTCATTCACACATTGATCTTTATATGAGCAGTGAAAACAACATTAGTTTTATGGATTTGTAATTGTACTTGTAGCTACTGTAAATACCACCTCCTCCAAGCTTTCGCTCCTCTTATGAATGTCCCAGTAGATCTGGCCGAAATGTAGTGGATTTCTGTATAATTTGAGTATTTTTGCAAGGTATGGCAATGTTAGTTGGTCAGTCTACCGCTTAATTCCAAACTGAAATATCTGAACAACTACTGGACTGATTGTCATGAAATTTAGTACAGACATTCATGGTGCACCTGGGATGAATTCTTATGACTTTGTTGATCCCCTGATTTTTCCTGTAGCGCCACCTGCAGGTTGATCTCTGCGGTTCATAGTGAAAAATCTTGACAACTGTTGGATGATTTACTATTTAATTCGTAGCTGACGTTACTCCTTGCCCTTTATTCAGATATTCTTGATGCAATTTACCGTTGTACGTGCCTTGCTTTTCATTTTTGGAGATACAAATCAGGTTACTGGACATAATTCTCACCAGCATCAAGAAGAGAGCAAAACATCATAATTTGTCAATGCCCTCTAGAAAGACATAGAATCGTGCACAAGGTTCATACTTGTGTACGCATTTTATTTACCAAGATCATGGTTTGGGTTAAAATAACTACATTGTTAGTTAGATCCAAAGATATTATAATAAGCATGTGGTTAGAGGGCTCTCCCGTGTCACTGTATACTGTAAATGGGATAAATCACAAGTTACATTAAAACTTGACTGCCTTGTCCAACTGAATTAATTTAAACTGCTGATGTCTTAAAGGCTTCTGAATGAGGGGAAAGGAACATTTTCATATCTTGGCCCCTGGCACAGTATATTATTAAGCATGTTTGGAAATGTTGTTGACATCTTCACTGGAATTTTAGGTAAAATGATTTGAGTAAAGAAAGCTAAGCTGTGTAACAGGTGTTTGAAGCGGTGGATGCATTAGTGGGACCTACAGGGAAGAAAAGGTTACCAGACAGGAGCTCCAATCCTGGAAAGGGCAAGGCCTTAGTGTCTTGCTAAAGAAAGGTTTGACAGCTGTGATGAATGTATTGATTTTGGAAAGGTAACAAACCTTTGGTCTCTAGAGTTTTCAAACTAATTATCCAGGTAATGTTGCCTTCAATTATTTTAAAGTGCAATTGCAAAGTATTTTTACTGTGGTGCCGCTGGGACAGAGTAAAGGTAAATGTAAAGGTACTTTATTTATCACATACACATCCATTCTCTGCATTTACCATCCCTCAAGGGAGCAGAAGTTGATAAAATGTGTTTTACAGAAGACCAGTGTTTGAAAATAAATAGAGAATGTCTTTTAATGTAACAATTAAATGACAGCAGAGGGAATTGCAGGGGACTTATGTAGTACAAGTAGAGTAGAATAAAGAAAGTTATTGCATTGACAAGTCCTCTACGAGCCAGACTTTAAAAACAAATTAGTTATAGGATAGTTGGCTTAACCACCAGACTGAAACTACGATCTCATCAACATTAGTACCTCTTAAATAGACTTGTATCAATAGTTGGCTAGCTTCCAAAGCATTAAATTCTACAAGTTTTGAATTAAGTCTTTGTTTGTGATTAGAGTAGCCCTGAGTCTTCTAAACAGCAGTGAATCGATGCTCCTCTAGAGAAAGCTGAGCTCATCAACAATGACTGAACCTCTTCACCACCTCCAACCCCAGCACACACCAAGATGAAGAAGACATTTACTTTGCTGCCCAGTTTGTTGACATTGTGGTACATGATTAATGGGTAGCCCATTGTTTTACCAAGTTTTCCAGCCACTGTGTAGAGTCACTGTTATTTGGTCTAAGTGCAAAACTGCCCATTGCAGCTTAAAAATGGTTTGAGATCTATGTGCTCTGTACAAGATCGTCACCAAATTAAAAGCTGTTTTAGTGTCCCGCTGTGTCAGATTTTACTTCCCATCATTTTGTGCCTCACTCTACCAACCTGAACCAGTCCTTATCCCTATTCCCAACCACTAATCTCTATGAATGCAAATCATAACTCAACCTTAGTCCTAAAGCTAACCACAAATGCCAGTGCAGTGAGATTCGGACCAATTGAAAAGTATGAATTTTTTATGCATGCTGATGTTGGGTGGTGTTGGTTGGCTAGTCCGTGCAGCTCTTTGATCCAGTTGAAAATATCTCAACAACTGCTGTGCAGATTGTCTTGGAATTTGGCATCAATAATCATGATCCACAGAGGATGACTATTTTGTTGGCCTCTGACCTTTCCACACTGCCATCAGATTTACAAAGCAGATCCATGCACCCCAGAGGATCCCTCTAGGTTTGTGCAATAGAAAGCAGCAGCAGCACCACCAAAAGCAGCTGCAACATAACATAATATAATAGTGATGTTTCAATAAAATTTGCGGAACATGTTCATGCTCCTAAGAAGAAGGGATTTGTCTTTTCCTCTGGCGTCGTTTACATTTTAACCCCGCCAATGGTTCATCACACTGAAATGCAGTGTTGTTTTTTCTTCATTGTTAGTTGTTTGGGGTTCCCAAACAGAAATGCCAAACCATGCTGTCTGCATTATTTTCAGTTGACACACAAGCTGTGTCTGCTAAGAGCAATTAACGCTTGAACAGAATTATGCAAATTAAAGAGGTCTTATTTTTTTAAGTCGACATACAAAAGCCAATAAAGCTGTGTCGATCTTATCCACATCTTGAATTGATTCTGGCTCTGACACTGGACAATGATGTCTCTATTCTTAACCTATACAGCTCTAATTTGTCAATTGTTTCTCCAGCTGGGGAAACAGCAGTCACTGAGCACAATATCAGACCTCCTTATTCAAGAAATCAGATATGCGGGCAACGATTCAGAAGCATGGAACCAGGCTTGGTTCGTCTCCAAGAATAGCAAAAACTTCAGTATACGTGTAGTTCTGTCCAAAAAGGTTATGAAAAAAACTTTCAAATGTCTTCATTTAGTGGTTGTAGTGTTATAATAACATCAGCCTGATGCAGGTGATCATGTCCCTGATGAATATGTTTTACTGTGTATTTACAGTGTAAGATACAATATTCAGCTTCTCCTTTGAAAGAATACATAAAGAGTCCCCGCCTTTTCTCTGGTAATGGTTAATTAAGCAGACTCAATTAGCCGATATATTTCACACAGACAGGAAAGGCAAACTTAAAAGGATTTATTAGGGATAATGAAACAAGACATAGTTTGTTCTGCCATGAAGTGCTTCGTAATATTAATATTTAATTTACTGTAACATTGCCTCTGTAAATCTCTGTATTCAGGGTAACAGTAGGATTCTATTCGGCAGTTTGCGGAGGAGCTGCTTGTAACACTATTTTGCACTGCAAATGCATGAGCCATCTGGATAGCTGTGGGGTACGGCCCAGTAAGATGCAACAGTGCTGTGAACTCTACAGGAGTATGATAAAGTGGAGTCATTCTTCCTACAGTGGAGTCATATTCCCATCTTGCTGTGCAACCTAATTTCTGTGACTCCCAGACGAAAGTCTAATTTAATTTCAAGTAGCTACTTAACAGTATTGAAAGCAATAATTACCCAATTTTCTGTAAAGAATTATTAATAACGTAATTCCTATAAAAACAAGGAATAAATTAACTTCATAATTATTTGTACCCAGGTCTTTTATTAGAAGGTGCTGAGTTATAAACTGACTTAAAATGTCTCTGAATGTGCCTTTTCATTCCTTTTTTTCCCTTGAGAAAGACATGTGAGAGCAACATAATTGTGCAGTACTATCACAGTAAATACGTTGAATTGATTGGATGTTGAAATATTGTAAAACATTAGGTGAAGATCCAGAGAGAATTCTGTTGTTAAAATCAGGAGGTAAATCAGAGAATTTCCTGGGGAACAAAGGATGACAAGGATTGGGAAAGTATTAAAATGTTTACAGCGTTATCCGTCTATTGTGTAAAATATGTTGTTCTCACTGTGTGTAATGATTTATAACTGCTTGTTATCAGAGTCATTGCTTATAGCAACGTTTTGAAGCAGACACATCGACCACTTTTTTGAAAAGATGGATCGAGTCTTTGGAGTGACATGCACATCCAAAGGGGCAACATTTTCTGTGCAGGACCATTGATTTAAAGTCAACTGAAACAATATATCACAGTGTTTAACGCTTTTGAAAACCAGGCATGCTTGCACAGGTGTCAATTTTAAACGGAAAAGAGGTGATGTTGCTGAAGCCTGAAAATCCTGAAACGTATGGATTTATATTTTCTGCATTACCAGCAGATATTTCATACAACTGGCTTCCACATTCCTTGTATACACCTTAACTTTTTTGACAGCCGTGAATTACATTTGATGTCACTTTTTCACAAAGTCTGAAGTTATATCCTTTACATATACCAAGTGTTTGCCAACAGATGTCTCCATTTAGACTGTTCATAATGATGTAATGTTGGTTCAACAATTTTCTCCATTACTACCTATTAACCTACAAACATACAGTACATGGTAGTGTTCAGTGCACAGATTGCTTGGGTGTGCTAATCCCAAAGCACATTAATCTGAGCAAACTAGAGAAACACTTGGCTCGTAGCAAAAACAGGCAGCAGACAATAAAAAGGGATTTAGTCAATAAATAATAATAATATAATGAGGCCTATGATACATACAATACAAAACAATATCATACAGAGACCTACTCTGTTAACTTCTGTTATGATTTGGTGCTATTTAAATGAGTTCAAAAGTCCTGAGTCACATGTGTCTTCACATGATTTGTGCATGAAGTGGCAATTTTCAAATCTGATCTCCAAAAGAGCGCTGAAGGGGAAATAGAAAAAACTGGCAAAGCAAGGAAACGCCCTCTTGCTTCTACCACTGTCAAGAATTAGCAAAAAAAGGGGCTAAATTTACACATTCACACATTTGTGGTTGTTGTGACAGCACAGCCAAACAACTTGTTGCACATGTCAGAGTGCTTTTTATAGCCATGTTACGCTCTCTCTGCTATAATAGTGTTAAAAGAGCTGATGAAGGAGACACGGCTGACAAGGGACAGGAGGTTTTCAGAGTGATGACTGCTGCCAAAATGGCCACTACAATGCTCAGTTAGGAGGAGCACCTCACCAGCTCCATTACTTCCCTCCAGGCAAAACTGCAGAGGCAATTCCCACTGAGTGAGGCTGACCGGGCAGTCACCTCCCAAGCTGAGAGCCAACTTCATTATACACTGCAGTGACGGATGGATTTACCTCTACATACACATAACAAACAATAAATAAGTATTTTTCTTCATTCAAAGATGATCCAATGCCAGTTTTGACTTTTTGATGGTAGCTGACTTATGTCATAACAGATCATTTATAGTTTTAAAAAATAATGAGCACACCCTGTGAACATCACAATTTAATGTTTGGGCTCACTCAGGTGGAATGGAAGTGCAATTAGGATGCCATTAGCTGCAAATAGCTGAACGTCAAATTGCATCAATTGAGTGCAAAGCAATGCATCTTGCAAAACTACTGCAACACCTTGTGATTTTCTCACATCATTGTTCAGTAAATGAATTGAAATGGACAATCAATAGGTCAAATGTAGGATCACTGATTCTATGTGCAAAATTCAGTCTCTTTTTGTTTCATGTGCAAGAGAAACTCAAACACATTTTAATACTTTCACTTTAATTTACTTTTACAAGCTGTAGCTTTTCCCCTTATCTGACCTACAGTGTATGGTAGACAGTGTTATTATTGTGTGGTTTGTCACACTTACATTTCTATGCAGCAGTAATTGTTTTTATTTCGGCAACTAATATACTGTGTCTGTATAGAGTTGTACAATCATTTGTTAACCATACAATTTCATTAGTAGGGTGTTGTTTTTGTGGTACAATGTATTCTTGACACATCCCACTTTTTAATCATCAGTATAACAGAATATTGCAATGCATGCAGATGAAGAATCTCCCATATTTCTTTTTTTTTTAACAAACAAGAATGTAATCCAGGCAGTGACCAGCACAAGTTGTACTAAATAAAGAGCTGTTGGGAGCCAAAAGAGCTGGCTCAGATAGAAACAGAGCCATGAGATCCTGCTCCCTTCAAAGAGCTGTAAATCCCACCACTTGACAGTGCACTTCATGGTCTCAAACTTGGAGGTCCTGGTCCTCATTAAAACCTGTCACACTCCACCATGACACAACATATCAGAGGTCACGATTTGCACGATCCTATGAAGCTGACATCCTCCATAATTACCAGAAATGCTGCCTGAACATCACCAAACGAGACACCATTGAAACCTCAGCAGGGCCTTGATGTTCTGCTTGTGAATATTAAAAAACAGCTATTATACCCACACACACAGTGTGGAGTTTGCATGTTCTCCCCGTGTCCACGTGGGTTCTCACCGGGTGCTCCGGCTTCCTCCCACCATCCAAAAACATGCAGGCAAGGTTAACTGGTGTCTCTAAAAATTGTCCTTAGGTGTGCGTGTGAGTAGTTGTCTGTCTATGTGTGGCCCTGCGATGGACTGTCAACCTGTCCAGGGTGTACCCCGCCTTTCACTAGATGTCAGCTGGGATAGGCTCCAGCCCCCCTGCAACCCTGTACGCAGGATAAGCGGTTGACGATGGATGGATGGATGGATGGATGGAGCTATTATACCCACATAGGATAAGCTTGACATAACGCAAAGAATGAATTGATATGCCAATTGTAAGATAATGTGGGCACATTGAATATTTAATAAGATGTAGTGAGACAATTTGTATTTTTTACTCATATTACTAGACAAAGAGGACTATTAAACTAATTGTCTATTGGCATAAGTAACAGATCAGTATCAGGCAAATTAGCGACTTGCTTGAATCAACATGACTAACAAAAAATCCTAAAAGAGAATTTGTTATTATGCATTTTGTTTCATCTTTCCAAAATCTGACTGTGTGTATCAGAAAGGGGGGGGCTCCCTACGCACTTTATTACTGTAGTCTAAGGGACAAATTGCCCAAGTGTTAATTTGTCTGTTTATGCAGTGCTTGAATGAACAATTAGATTGCATGCTTTGCTTCAGCATCCCATTATGTGCCTCTCATTAGAGTGGAAAATTCTCATGGGAGATCACAGGTTGTGTATAAGATGTTTTTTGTTTTGCTTTTCTCCACAGAGCTCATGTCTGATAAAAATAAAAAGTAAGATTCTGACCTCAGCGCTCGCAAGATTTAAAAGTGTTGAACACTCAGATCTGCACACTTTACAATGTAATCTCTTTTTGACATCATGGGTAATTTTGTGAACACAGCTTCCACCTACAGAGGCAATGATTAGATTTTGGAGCTCATGACTGCACACATTTGCATGTTAATGAGAAATATAACTTCCTAAACACTGTAACAACTTAATGTTTTTAGAAAAGACTTCATATTAGTTTAGAACTACCCATGTGTTCTGTGAAGATGAGCATTTTGACATGGGAACATGTACTTTCTAGTAATGTAATGAGAACATCAGAGCAGCCAGTTATGTTTAATACATGTTAATTATGGCAGTGCATTAGGTAGCTCTTGTTTAATATATGTAACATTGTATAATAAACAAAGCCCCTTAAAGGCACACTAGCAAATGGAAAGTTCTTGAGTCCACAGACATAAATGTAGTCTAAATGTCGTAATGTATATCAAATGCATGTCTTGTGCCACCTTCTTAAGAAAGCAGTGTATTACATTTAACATATTGGCCTAATTATATATGTTTTGCACACGACTGCATAGACTTTACAGCTGTTTTGTTAAAATAACAGCCATATTGTACAAAAATTATTTTAGTTAGAGTGAGTAAACTCTTATAGATGTTAGGACACAGACCCACTAGAATCATTACTTCTTCAACTTCTTGGTATGAGCTCCTCTTCTTACATCCTCTCACTGTTTACAAACGATGGATGCACACAACCAACACTCAGCGACCTTGATTCAGCTTTGTCCTTATCACAAGCTGAATTTACATAAATGTTTTCCTCCCAAATTTATCAAATAGAATCTGTATGTGTGCCAAAACACCAAAACCTTTGAACGGATATAAAAAATGGAGAGGTGTTGGTAAAATATGTTGCATTACTGAATCATTTTGGTTTGTTTGTGTAATTCCCATTTAAAACACAGATGACGTAACCTCACATTTCCAGTATAACTTGAAAGAGGTTTTTAAAGCAGCGCACATCTATGAACCTGTGTGGCAGCTTTACAGATTAGTTGAGCTGGCAGGAGCAGAGGTCAAACTCCTGTTAATTACTACAGCCAGTCAAGTGTGACATATTTTGTCTGCATCACTCACATTCCACATTCTCCTTATTAGAAACACACCCATAAAATATTCTATGAATGCACCCGCGCTCTTATGAATGTGCATCACAATCTGGATGCACTGAAGTGTGCTGCCATGGCAGTGCACAGTATGTGATAATACATATGTGGCAGGTAAAGGATGAAAGAAGACTATCTCTGATGGAAGTCTGTACAACTGTAGCGTTTTACTGTCGGATCACTGAACCATGCTTGTTTCAGCTCATAACACAAGCTGTGTTAATGCCATGCAAAGCCCCAATACTGTTGGATCAATAACCATGAAGTCCCACCAGTGGCAGTGTGTCATTGCATGTAGATGTTTGTGGCCCAGCAACACCACCACTGGTCATGTGGTCAAAGAGGTAAAAGAAATTATATTTACGTTTTCCTGACAAGCACCCTCTAGTGGGCATGTAAAAGGCAGAAATGCATGATGATTTGATAGCACGAGAAAACTTGGTAGGGAGGTTGGAGTGGATGGTTAGTCATACAAACTGACTGATTTTGATTGCGGACATCCAGTCCACAGTCATTGTTTCTTTTACCCATGACCTCAATTTTGTTTAACATGCAAGGCATCGAGATTAACTGTTGACTTGGAAATAGTTGTTTGACAAACCAATCCCAATGTCTTCCTACAAGCTTTTTCCTGGAGCTTACATACAGTCCATCACACAGTCCTCATCAGTGAATGGAGTTTCCTCATTTGTCTTGGAGTGCTATCTGTACACGTACAAGCTCAGTTCCTATTATGATTTCATCCGTAGAATTTTTAAGACTTCTTGTTTCAACTTTAGGACCTCTTACTGACCTTTTCCTGATCTTCCGACTGTGTTTTCCATTGGAAGGGCAAGTTTGCTCAGTTTTCACTGAGATGGGAGCTTTTGTTCTGGAGATTTAAGCTGTATCACAGGGCTTCATCTGGTTGAAAGCGCAAGAAAATGCTAGCAAGTAGACCTAGATAAGATATGGTACGACAACAATGACAAGAAAGAACTTGATTCATAACTTAAAGGCAACAACAAGAGGTCCCAAAAAGTGCTATGGATGAAATCATAACAGCTACTGAGCTTGCACATAATATCTCCATGACAAGTGAGGAAACTTCATCAGCTGACGAAGACCATGGTTGAAAGCCCCATAAATAAAACAGTAAGTGGACCTTGGGGCGGGATTGCTTTGTAAAACTTAACCAAGTAGTTTTAGATGCTTAAACTCAAGCAAATCTTAGCCAGAGAGATTGTAGATGAGAAAATACTCATGAATCATTTCTTGTAACAGTCAAACGCCTTTGGAAAGGCAAATTATGTTGTCCTGCTGATAGCTACACCAAATTTAGAAAATGGGCTGTTTTCGAGGGCAATGACTAAACTACCTGTTTGTCATTTGGATTGGAGAAGTTGTCGACCGCTGAGTAAGAGATTCAAACAAAAAAATAAACAGATTTCTACACATGCTATGTAGTCTAATAAGAAGTGAGTAATAACAAAGTGGTGGACCGACCAACATGAGATCCCTGTTAGCGTGCTTAGAAAGCATTTTCCAAAGGAATTCTTTGTCTATTTGTATGCATACCATACAAACCTAAGCAATAGGACACTGAAGTATGAGCTGAACTGGTATAGACTATTTCCAGGATAATCCCAAGGGCCACAGTTGTATTATAGCTGAGGCACGTGGAGCACAAGTCATTGTAATACACAGGAGGTCTGTCTTCCAAGCCAGATACTCCTCTGAATCTCTGCATGTTGGAAGTGAGAAGGAAACTAATTCAGAGGAAATCAATATATATAACAATAATGCATGTTTTTTGTGCATGTGAGAATGCTTTTATCTACAGGCTAGTTTAGAATAATGGTCAGCTTTTTGAATGGAGGCTGATACTCATATCAGTTATTGAGAGAGGAACTCTTTTCTGAATGTCTTGTTATTATAAATCAGAGAAGCGCAAGATAATCTTTCTTTGATTGGAAACAGAATCCATATTCACCCTGGGCCCCTCATTTTAATGAATCTGCTGATTTTACACACAGATTGAACCCTTGAAATAAAAATTAGAACAGCAGGTGAAAAAAACAAACAAACTTTATTTAATTGTTCTGTAATTATGAAGCATTGCTTTTTCTAGAGTATTCCAAGTTACATCATGGCAGCTCTGTCCTCCCAGTGACCTTGACTGCCAGGATACTTAATTACTTTTCTTAGATGGAGCTTTTACACAAAAGATTACAGCCTCTTTATTTATAAAATAAATGTCTAGCC
>JAPMOB010228284.1:0-59980 GCA_029875015.1 Lepomis gibbosus
TATAGTGTGAAGCACTTTGTGTTACATGTTATTTGTATGAAAAGTGCTATATAAATAAAGATTGATTGATTGATTGATTGGTGAGAATGTAGCTAGAAAATATGATGTTGTATGCTGACGACACCACTATATCTATATGATGAAAACATCTAACCTAAAATGAAGATACATTAGTATTCACAATCACACCATTGAATATGATACAATATGTCTGCGTTTGCTGGAAATACTTTGACAACTTGAATAAATTACCATTACCATAAATTTCAGACCAACATCAACCTTACATGAAAAAAGACACCCAATCATTTGAGTGAGGCCAGCCTGTCGACACAAATTGTAAAATTCTGTCTCAGAGTATTATAAACCGCTTTGCAGTCTTTTGGCATCTTATAAACCTACAAACTCATGGATCTGCAACTCAAAACACAGGGCTGTTTAATTAATTAATATAAATGGGTTGCACCCCACACCAGTACATTCATGGTAAATGCTAAAACATAATCATACACACTTGTCAGGTCAAACACACATACCAAGCTTTGTGTTCATTTCATTCCTGCCTTATTCCTCTAACTCCCTTTGTCTACATGTAAATTTCTTATCTTAAGGCATGCTGACATTTTGAGCTTGACTTTAATGAAAGTCCAAAATCCCGTAGAAACCATATGTCATGGTCTCTGAATCCCTTTGTCTTACTTTGCTGTTGTGGTTTTGAAAATAACTTCCTCGCAGTAATAGGCTGCTTATAGATTGTTTCCGACAGCAACATTTTTCAGAGGATCTGCGGATTTTGATTAAAGGATGAATTTATCTACTTTTAGGGAGAAGCCATTGCAATTTATATAGCAAACACCTCTTGCTTTCTCTGAAATATGTGCAGAGCTGTTGAATAATCCTAAAATTACTTGCATTCGTACCCCAACAAGGAAAGATTTCAAAGTATTCCAGACAGAAGTTCTCCCTTTAGAAAAAAACAGGAATAAATAGTGACACCTATAGAGAGCCCAAGTCCCTCGCTTCCACCCCATGAGACCATATTTTGGAAAATATATGTACGGTAGTCAATGGCAAGAGACAACTTATATTTTTATCCCGTTAGAATTGAGCCCTTAATAACACATATGATGTTGGTCAATTTAAAATATAATTTTGCAAGTCAAGAAAGTCGCAGTTTGTCATAAAACAGTAAAGTTACATTTGGTTTTGTGTGAAACCCGTTCAATGAACTACATCTCTCGTCTCGCACAATATACGTCGGCAACATGTTAACGAGGTATGCTAGCTAACGTTCAGTGCTTGGTTGCTACTAGCTAGGTAACTTAGCTATGTTCCACGCAGAAATATATCTCACCCAATGGTTTAATCCAATGACTCTTGAATCTTTTATCAAATTATCGTCTCATGTAAGTTTTTGATGTTAGCTTCAGTAACATTAGCTTCAGTCATTGACAGAAACAGTCACGACGTCACATACACAACTTTTGGGTTAGTGGTCTTTGTAATTATGTATTTTCATAGTCTCATACCTCAACTGTTTTACAACAAACTGCTATTTTTTTGACATTCAAATTTATATTTTAAATTGACAAACATCATATGTGTAATTCAGGGCACAATTCAAACGGGATCAAAATATTTGTTGTCCCTTGCCATTGACTACCGTACAATTTTTTTCCAAAATAATGGTGGTCCACTGGAAGGGGAGGGACTTAGGCTCTCTATAACTGCCAGGTGTAACCGTTGTGTAGCAGATTTTAAAGTGTGGACATAAATAACAGTTAATAATAATGACATAATAATAATAAAATTTTATAAAAATAACATTACACATCAAACTGCAAAATGTAACAGCAATATCTCTATAATAAATGACGAGACGTGGGAGTGATAAGATGTATAATCAAATGTAAATAAGTTAAT
This sequence comes from Lepomis gibbosus, assembly GCA_029875015.1. Classification (NCBI taxonomy): domain Eukaryota; kingdom Metazoa; phylum Chordata; class Actinopteri; order Centrarchiformes; family Centrarchidae; genus Lepomis; species Lepomis gibbosus. Next base: position 1,924 of record JAPMOB010228284.1, read on the forward strand.
ATTAATAATTCACATATAAACCCATATTTCTACATGTATGCATGAAAAAATAAACCCTACATAAGTTATAATGCAGCTGGTGACTTTCTGTTTACTAAGGTTATCAATGGCTCAGATTTAATGGTGCAACCCCATCAAGTAAATCACTAGTTTGAAACAAAACAACAGTAACTAAGAAATTAGTAAGGACTTTGCACACAATGCAAATTCTGACACTTGCTGTATCTTGGTGATAAATTCTTAGAGGTACATCAAAATAAAAAAAAATCCCTGGTATTTACTTTTTTTTTTCTTTTTTACATTTTTGTTATCTTTACACAGTAAATATAGATTTAAATGTTATGTGAGCAGCTTGTTTAACCACCAACAAGATGAAAATGTCAGTGGATCATCAGTGTTACTCCACCTCCACTAAAGCACGAGCCCACTCTGCCAGAGCAAAATTCAGCAAGAGGCTACGAGTAATAACAGTGTGGGAGGAGATGAGTGTACACACAGTTGTGGTGCTCTCCTCCTCTCAAAGATGGTTTTTCCTACTTAGTCAGAAGGCTCCAAAAGATTAGTGGTGCCACTGATGACGGAAAATTAGATAATGGAGTCACAAAGGCGGTACCAGTGAAGCAATTAGCTTCGGAAGGCTACACAGCAGGGATTATTTTTCTCTGATTTGGTGTCAGTTTCCCTACTCTCTATGTGGCATGCACAGGGACACTACAGCTCATGCTGTGACAGTTTTTAAATTGAGTGCAGATTCTGCCTACCAAGAGCAGCAGATTGTTTCACAACAAATGGAGCAACGTCCCAGAATCCTCCTCCTCATATGAACCACATTAAAAATTCCATTTTGCACATAGAATTCTATTCTTGAATTTGGGATCCATTCTTGAAATTCGGATCTCAACTCAAGATCCACTGACTAGCTTTCCTGGACCTTATTATCATCATGTGTTAAGATCACTGAAGAAGACTGTGAGCTGTGTCACCTGACACTGGTCTCCAAATCACATTTTGTCAAAAAAACACGTGAAATGTGAAACGGGAAATGACGCCAACTTACACATGAAGATAAAGATACCAATTATAAAGGCAAAAAATCTGGGTGAAAGAATGGATTAGCACACGGAGGTTGCGACTCCTCAATATATTTGGCATGCTAGATATCTGTCTGGCATCGGCGATATGTCAGAAATGTGTCGGGGAGCCGTTTTGATGAGTCGTTGAGTAGTTCATACATAACAACTGCCGACCACTGATTTACACCTGATCACAGTCCAACGATCGCCAAGCTCTCCAACAGGCAAATAGGGCTAAAAACTGTGAAGTGTGAACTAGGCTTTAAGATAATTTTGCTACTTCTATTAACATGTTTATTTGTTGAACAGTGGTGGAATGTCACTAAGTACATTCACTCAAGTCCTGTACTTCACTAAAATTTTTAGGTATTTGTACTCTACTTGAGTATCATTATATGCCACTTTATACATCTATTTCAGAGAGAGAAATATTGTACTTTCCACTCTCCACTACATTTATTTCGCAACTTTAGTTACTTTGCATATTAAGATTTTATGTACAAAAATGCACTTAATTTCAATATAAAAGATATGATGCACTGATATACATTTAACTACCAGACAGTATATAAAGTACACAAAATAACAAAAAAAGGGTTGTGGATTTTGTCCCCCATCACTTCTACTGAAATTGCTTTAAGAACGGATCTGTCAGCGGCTAGTATGGACAAAAAGAACAATTAAAGAAAACAGTGCTGACCAGCCACAATAATGACATGACTTTCACAATAATTGTCTCTAATAATGACCCATTAATTACATTTGCATAATAAGTACTTTTATTTTTGTTTACTTCAGGTAAACTCTGCTCATAATCATAATGTACTTTGACTTACGTTAAGTGCAATTTCTGTAACTTAGAAACATAGAAAGCTTTGAGGTATGATAATCAGCCCTGCGACTGATACTAACGTTGAGTTTGAAAGATGTGATTTGGGCTTCACGTACTTGCACAGTATTGGGCATTTGGAAGTCCTCTTGTTGCTGTAGTTCTACATGCAGCCTGTGTTTTCCCTGCAGGCTCTCGTTGTCTCTCTGCAGTCGGCTTAGTTCATCTGCCACCTGCTCCCTAGACTTCACCAGCACCACCTAAAACAGACAAACAAAACAAATCACTCCCTCTCATCATGTGTCTGTTAGTCTGTCATATGGACCCAGCACCACATGGTAAAGTGTGACTCACTGGCCAGTATCTACTTTTAGAGCCACTCGATTCTCCCTGCAGAGCTATTATTTCTCAACATTATGACTGAACTAATGACAGTATTAAGGCACATATCCCTTTAGATCAAAGCCACAAGCAGGGAAAGGAATTTCTGATTGCTCTGGCAGACTGGTTTGTTTGCAAAGACCTTAATGGCACACTGAAGTTTGTGGTATGACACAGTTTGCAGCTACACATTCATTACTGAGAATGTCTCATACTTCTTCCTGTTTTTTCCCCTCACAAAGATCTGTTAGAAAAAGTAAGTGCATTACATTACTTAGCAATGCATATGACAGTTTCTGCATTGATGTTCAGTATACAAATCTGTACATTTCTGTTTTGGTATATGAGCAACATTCAGACAAATTTAACTTTTTAATAAATAAAAAATCCTGTAGCAAAGAGCTAAATCGTGTCAGTAAATATTTGTGGTAGGGAGGAACTGTGACGTTATGCAATTATTTGATCTTGCTCCCAAAAAAATAACTATTAGTTTTAAATTAGACATGAAACACTTTTAGTGTTAATGTGTTAGTGTTAATCTTTAAATGGACTGACAGAAAAATAATAGATAACAATCTGCATAACTGTCATATGTTACGGTACATTTCTTAACACTTTATCATACATTTGTCTAATCTTAACCCCGATGTTCTGATCTTATTGAATTTTTTTATTGGTTCCTGTTACTACCCAGCATTAGCAGACTTTGAAGGGACTAGAGATCACAGCTGGCAAGAAGTAGTGACACAGGGCTAACGTACGAAAATGCTGCTCACCATCTGTTCCTGTGTGTTCCTCTTAGCTTCACTGAAGGCCTGTTGTAGTGTGCTGAGCAGCGTTTCTGACTCCTGGACTCTTTGCAGGAGGGCAGACACCTACAACACAGGAAAAAATATCGCTAAGACAAGAGACAGCCTTCAAAATGTGTTTGTTTGGTTTAGTTAGAAATGCTGAATATACATTACACATACAATAAAATAAAATGTATTCATGCGTGCACTGTGGTCATTTTACACATTTTTAGTGATGGTTTGTTTGAATGTTAGAAGAGGTAATAAAAAATAGTCCAGTTAATCTCTCTTGTCTTCACTTTGAGAAAACTCTGAATTCGAGAGCAAGTGCATAAAAGCACAAACTACCAGCTGATCACCACAAAGGAGAAGTTTCAGAGACAGCTGACCATTGTGGTTTCAAACAGCATCAGAAGCCACACCTTACATGACACTGTTTCTACAAGTTGTGACCAGTGCCACAGCTGTGACATCAGTCTAAAATGAAACCAGGGTTTGTGAGCTGACAAAAGGGGTTCTCACACTTTAAAGAAAAGGTCTGTGGTCAATGTGTAATGTTCTTAGCTGCACAGCAAGATTCTTACAAAATCAGCCATACATTCAAATCATGATAAAAAAATATTCTTTAACTGCACCTATTTAGCTTTTTACAATCAGTATACATTTAATAGATGGTTTTAACACAATATAATATAGCTGTGAACAGATGTAAGGACAATTTAAATATTTATTTATGTACAACTGGGTATTACAGTATTTGCATTAAGTATCTGTTTATATAGCAGCCTCCACTTATAGCACCACTAATATCTGCTCACAACTACATTAAAGTGTTAATATATGTATAGTGAATGTTTTTATACTGCTTATACTGTAGATGATAAACTGGGGGCCCTAGAGTAAGAGTTACCATTTCCTCTACATCCGTCCATATGCTGTCACAGTATGTAAGTTTTAGAAAACACCTTCATAGCCAGTCACTTGACTTTATTTTCATTACTTAAAAGGTGTGAAAAAGTGCACTCAAGTGTGCACAGAGTATAGCAGGTGGTGGTGATTTGTTTTGCTGTGGAGGCCCGTGGTGCATTTAGGGTGCACATGGGAACAGTGTGGGATATGGAAGAACCCATTATCACACATTATTAGTAGGAGTGGTAGTGGTTTGTAGGGGACTATTAGCAATGATGGCCAATCACATCAACTCCTCTCATCCCATTTTGAAAGCAGCTCTCCTCATTATGATGTTATGATGTTGCTGACAGTTTAGTCATGTCTCAAAAAGCTTTTGCTGGGAGGAAAATACAGTTACTCTTATTCTCTTACAGGACAAGAAGAACTACACATTTAGGGCCGATGATCTCTGAGAATTGTCCTTAAGCGAGACTTCTGTTTCTGGTTAAGCACAAACGGTGTTACCAAGTGTTAATCACCTAGTACGACAGTCTGAGCCTGTAAGTTGCAGCTACTGTAGCTGGTTCAGAGCTGCCGGCAGAAGCCACCCACTGCACTGCACAGATTTCAAAACGTCTTGTACCTACTAAGTCATTTGTCATGTTTCCATCTAATTGTCAAGCGGACTTTTAAAATGTTGCAAAAAAGAAAAAAATAATAGAAAATGTTCCCATCGACTGGTTTGGCGAACAAACCAGGCAACGGCAAGCGTAGTTACATCAGACGTTGATACATGTTCGCTAGGTCAGGACTACAAGAAATTAAATAAGTTTTTCTAAATTTTGTCATTTCTATCAACCTTTTCCAATGCGATACTTCAAAGTGCACATGAAAAAATGTTGATGGTTATTTTGACCCCAAAATATGTGAAAATACGGCCCAGATTTAAAATGACAGAAATGACCCTTTGAGCTGCAACACCTCACAATCATGTTGTTGACTATCAACAAACAATTCTACATTAAATTGTTGTTTCAGGTCACTGCTGTATGAAATTAAAAACACATCTATGATCCTGCTCATCTTTGCGCCCACAGCTCTACTGAATACAAAATGTGATGCTTCAGGCACTAGTTTTGTCAGACTTGTTGGAAAGAGGATGAGTCATGCTGATGTTCCTCTGGTAACCTGCTGTATAAAGACAGAGGGCTGATGCAAGTGGACGTATGGAAGAGACAGGCTTTTAAATTGTGATGGGACTTATTTTTTAATTGGAATCCGCCTGAAGTGAAATCAAAAAACTCAAAGTGACACAGGGAGCCTTGATCAATCATTACAGACACCATTAATAAGTTCAGAACATACCAACAGCGGGAGAAACACTTTCTACGTTCAAGAGGTCTCTGTCATGCCTGATGACTTTTACTGCACAAAATGTCTGGAACTGTACGTTTTACTTGGCTAGTTGCTCATGATTTAATCAGTGAAATCAGAGACTTCAGAGGCAACACACATCTGCAGCTTTCAGATGGCTGTAAAGGGAAGTAAGCCGCTGAAAGAAAGGGAGAGCCTGCATACAGCATAAGCAGCATAGATTTAAAGCTGAAGCAACTAGTCAATTTACAGAAGATTAGTCAGCAACAAATCTAATAGTTGATTAATCTTTTCTGATCATTTTTTCAAGCAAAAAATTTCACACATTTTAGTGAACTGAATATATTTGCTGGATAAACGAAATAAGCTATTTCAATATGTCACCTTGAGCTCTGGGATGTAATTATTTTATGACATTTTTAAAAAAACAAACCAACAATAAATCAGCAGATTGATCAATAATGAAAACAATCATTATTTGCAGAAATATAATAAATAAAACTGCATTCTCACTGTGCATTCAGATGTACTAACTGATTAAAGAATTGACATGACAGTGAAAAGATAAATTATAAACATAGAAAATAGGGTTTGTGGGAACTGAAAGTGACTTTTGAAGATACATTTCCACAAACTGCAGTGGATGCACATGGTGGCAGGTACGAAACGGTGAATCTCGACACCGAACTTGCACTGCTCAATCACAAAGTTGCACTTCCTCTTACTGTGGCTCTTTTCATCCCACTGTACTAAGTGATCGAAACAGCAAACCAGCACAGATAAGATAAAAATTTCACAGTGAACTGCTGGTGCAAAGCTGCACTTTAGGTAAAGCACATTTACATAGATAGTGCCTAAAATCTTGCACACTCTGAAACAGGAAGTCAACACCTTGATTACTTTGAAAACATTATTAAAGTTTATAGTCCACCTAGTCACCAGTTCTAGTCAAATAGCCTACAATTAATTATTCAGATGTAAGAGACAAAGACATTAACATCAGCCAAGCAGGAGCCAGGTCTCATGGCCAAGAAACTCTGTATTTAAATAACTATTTAGATGTGAGGAAGAGTAATAACATTAATACTTGATTTGATTAAATACAAAAATATGAGTCAGTTCTTTTTCTCAGAGGTTATCAAACTAAAAGGACCCCGTAGGGAGGCATGGGAGAGTTGTGTGGAAGGAGAAAATAAAGTAAAGATATTGTGTAAGTTGTAAGGGTGCATGCTGTCGTTCTGAACACAGCGGGAAGTTAGTTATTGAAGTTTGGCTTGTGGATTTGATCCGCTGAGTTTCACAGTGACTTTCACTTCCCAATAATATCATCATCTCCATTGTCTATCTCAAATAAATGTCCGTAAAACCACTTCGACATAATAGGAATAAAAAGACACTTCTTACTGTCAAAACTTCCCTAAGAATCAAGGAAGTTTTCTTCAGTATCAAAGCAATCCAGTGAGATTTGTCTGAACATCCATGGGTCCACTGCAAACAGGAACTGCTAGCATACTTGTCATTGTACCAAAATGTAAACCAAGATAGGTAAAAATAAAAAATAAACTGGGGCTCAGGTACGAGCCCACAGGCTAACTGACCGAATGCAAGGCAATAGCATTATACTTTTTATCTACATCCCCTAAAGCATAGTGGGAACTTAAGACAGTCTGCAGAGATCACGGGGAGTTTAACACAGTGAGACGGAGAGTAATAACAAAACAAAAGGTCTCATTTTCCTCTAGCCATTATTTTATGAATATTATTTTATAAAAAGCAGGCCTTAAAAAGGTACAGCGTGTAAGAATTGACCTGTACAAAGTCATCCTCCAAAAAAAAAACAGGGAGCAGCATATCATATATCAGGTCATAACAGCAGCTAACTGTCGTTAGTTAATTAGTTTGGTTAGCAGCGCAGCTAACTTAGCGGTCCTATTAGCTGACTGAGTCTGGAATGGGCACCAGAACCAGTGCCAGACAGCCAGCCAGTGAACATGGCTGGACCACGACCAAACACTGCCTCTGAGACCGATGGAGGCCAGTCTACTGACAGGGACTACAGTACAGAGGTGATTTATAGCAGCTCTGAACAAGGCTCTGACTCTGGGGAAGACACTCGCTGCTCACACACATCTCCTTGAAACTACAGGGGGGAGACCTGATCTATGCTATCAACCTACCACCTTTCAACATACAAGCGGTATTACAACACTGATGGACAGCTAGCTCCTTAGCATGCTAACTTTAGTAGATATCTCTAAAACACAATACATAAGACATTGATATCAGAACTGTTACTTGATAGTATTAGTTCACTTTTTGAATGATACTGACTAAAATTCTGGCCAAAGCTTACACGTTCTACCTTTAAATCTTTAAGTCAACACTGCCTAGCAGTAAACCAGATATCTAAAGGGAATACAATCAACATAATCATCATTATCATTATTTTTATTGCTTTAAAGTTATTAATTTATTGTGACCAAACCTTAGCAGCAGTTTCCTCGTTGCCTAATTTGAAAGAATCTTCCAAATTCTGTTTCTCAGTCATCGTCCTCTCCAGCTGATCATTTGCCTGACGGAGCATCACCTGTAGCTTCTTCACCTAGAAGACAGTGTTATTGTTATGCTTCTAAAAACAATCCGCGGTTTGCTCTTAACAAACGTTCTTGTAGTAAAAAGGTGCTAAAGTGACAGCAGAGACACTAACCTGATCTCGTGTCTCAGCCTCTTGTCCTTGGATGGCCTGCAGCTGCTTCTCGTAGTTGGAGCACATATCACAACGCCGGCCGAGCTTCCTGCCAGCATTTTTAACCTGTTGACAGACCAACAAGAAAACCCTGAAACACTTCATGATAACTTCTTGATAGTGTATTGCCTAACATATTGGAATATTTTGGTCTCGACACTTCTCTAAGATTTGAGAAAGACCTTTTTAAACAGCTAATTTCAGTAATCTTGTAAACTTTCCACCTTAAAGGTTCAGTGTGTAAAATTTAGTGGCATCTAGTGGTGAGGTTGTGAATGGCAACCGACTTTCCAGTCTACCACTGCCCCTTACACTTTCAAAGTGCATAGGATAGCTATGGTGGCTAACAACAGCACAAAAGGTGTCTCTTCTGAGACAGCAGAGAGTGGCCAGTAAGAAATGAGGTTTCTTAAGGTAGATATATTAAGAAATTATATATGCTTAATTATTCAGTAAAATCATTTTCATTATTGTGACTTGGCCACTGACAGATGGCCAAGAGAAAACGGAAAATGTAAGCCAGGACAGCAACAGTTACTCACACAATCACTTCGTCTTTAGTGGTTTTGCCTACAAAATAAAAGCGCGAAAAGCTTGTTTATTGTAATGCTGTATTTGGAGTTGAACTGAGCTTTTACTGTGAAAAATTCTAAATGACATTAAAAGAGTCTGTAGCCTGCTTGAAACACCTCTGAAAGAGCCATCAGAAAACGTGATTCCCCTAAATGGCCATTGCCTGGAGATGCTGTTATCCCTGAAATATTAATATAATCTAACAAATAAATATGAAAGAATAAATTCAGAAAATTAAGACATTACTAAATACTATCAATCATCTGGAGTTCTGATGTTAAAATCAAATGTTGGTAATGACAGAAACGGGGTATATTTCCAGGAAGTAATCACCTCTCATCATCATCATAATCAAATCCTAGGAAAACCACAGCACTGCATTTAAAGTATTAAAACTTCTCTGAAAACGTCTTGGTGGTGCACCTCTTGCTGCAGCAGGTTCCACTCGCTGTCGCTGACCAGTCTGTAGCCTGCAGGAGGTAAGAAGGCGGTGTCGGGGGCGTGGGAGATGCTGGACAGCAGCGACGCCGTCTCCTCCTGCTCAGGCGTCATGGCTTTGATGGCCTTCTCCTGGTCTTTAGTCAGCAGGAAATGACTCGCAGTCAGCTTCATGGAGCTGATGGACCAAGTTTCACCAAAACTACTGTCTGTCACCCCACAGTCGGCCCCCACCAAGGGCCCAAAGTCCGACTCGTCCAAGTGGCTGGCCGACTTGGCTTTGTGGTTGTGGCCACCGAGGCCCTGCTGGACAGATAATGAGGAGCCAAGGCTGTCTGTTGACTGGACTCTCCGCAGGTTGTCCTTGTAGGGGTCCATGGGGCCCCCTGCCACCACATCAGTGTCTAAGGAGTGCATTGAGCCATGGGTGCTGAGGTTTGCATTGGGCTGAACGAGAAAGAGCAAAGCAAGTGTCCTGAGAAATTTATAAATAAGTTGTTTCTATAATTTCAGAAAAAAACAAGATAAATATAAAACAAATGGGCTGTCCTTTCAATTTGGGCAGACATGACAGTTTATTCATCTTGTTTATTATGTTAACTAACACTACATGTGTTAAATTTATCCTGTGGAGTTTTTGGCCACCAGTAGCACTCTGCAGTATACATTTGCAGAAGTTATATGAGTGGATCCCCATTTTGATTGTCTCATGCACACATACAAGGTCACCAATGAGCCAACAAAAGCAAAGAAGAAGACTGCAAACAATTAAAAATCGTTGTAATTCAAAAAAAAAATCTTTCAGCTTTCAAAATGTACACACAATGTGCTTTGCTGAGATTTACTGAAGATAAACATAACGTTTCTTTATAAAACTCCAAAGGCCACCTTAAACCACTGTTTCTACACAGGCAAAATGTATGACTTCTGTGCTTACATTATATGGATCAATAGAAAGAAATAGCTTCAGATTGCTGAATGATGCCGAAATTATGGTCTGTGTGCCACAGCAAGGATCTGTGTTTCTACCACAGCATTTAGCAGGTAAGACTACAGACCACAAACAGTAATATACTATTTCAATATTAAAACCAGCTCAGTTTAGCAGATCTTTGGGCCAGAAAACAGGTGGGAAATTGGAGTGTGGGCCAGCTCTGTCTGCAAGAAATCCAACAGTCAATAAATCTGGACCCACTAGAACTGCATGCCAAAGGACAACCAATTGGCCTAATACTAAAATTCAATTGGGACAACCAATTTAGGGTTTAAAACCGGCTTTAAGGTCGGGTAGGTAATGGTGAAGCAACTTGCAAGAGACAGCTATATTAAAAAAAAAAAAAAAATCACACATCTCCCCTTTAGGCCTCCCTCCAAAGCCACAAAACATATTTTCACTGGCAGGTCATTTTGTGCTTCTTACAGGCCTTCAACAGCCAGGGATTTTTTGTGTCAGAGCATTCGATTTATTGATTGCTGTCTGGGTGTAAAGAGAATTTCAGTAAAAATGTGTGTGACAGTTCTGAGAAGTCCTGGTAAACAAAGATTCTACAGGTAACAAGATTCCAGGATATCTGAATCATATGAAATAATGTGTCACACTAAGTGTCCAGATAGAACATTTTATTATTTTAAACATATAATTCCCCCTTCTTTGACCTTTAAAATGTCTTTTAGAGTTAAAAGTCACAAAATGATATATTAAAGCATCGCTGGATTGTAACACTACGCTGTTTTCACTAGGAACTTCACTTTATGACCGCTACAAACACAATACACAAGGACAAAAGTGAAGGTGCTGTGTTGCCAGTTTGTAGATCACATTTCTCAAAAGGGAATATAATATGACGTAAGACGATAATAGGCTGCTCTGTTCTCGCTGAGGGACATATCGCATTACAGGAAGTACCTCGTCGACGCTCAGCCCGAGGAATAAATCCTCCAAAGGCTCGGTGTTGTCTGCAGCATCCTCCTCGTGCTGTTCCTTCACTTGGCTCAGCCTCTCTTTTTCATCCTCCTCCTTGGATAAAGAAAACATTTTAATCAGTATTTGTAACATGATTGTTCCTTCTACTGAATTTACTGAGAATCACACTAACAAGTACTTTAATTTTCATTTTAAAATATATGTGCAGACTTAAAACACATACCTCTATTTTTATTTATTTTTCAAAATCATATTTCATGTGCATATCAGTTAGAGTTGGTTTACTCATTTTAAGAATAACGTGTTCTTGCAAGTGAACTCTTCATATATTTTATTGTAATAGTAAATATTTGTGTATATGTGCAACTCTTGACTTTTACAGCGTTTTCTTTTCTCTTACTTTGTTGTCTTTGACAGTTATGATATATGTGAAAATCTACTGGGCACAATTCTCTGCCTCAGCATCTGTTTATGACCATCTGTCCATCCATCCATTTCCTCACATCAACCACACAGCAGCTGTTCACTTTATTATTGCTAAGAAGATTATATGTCTCAGTTGGAAAGATTTAACTAAATTATCTGTCAAACCTCAAACTGCACTGATTAAAACATCTTTCCATGAACTGTTTCTCCAGAGCTCCGGCTTCTCACCCCAAACACGGGAAACTGGATTGCTATACAGCAGAGACAATACTGTGTGTACCTGGTCTTTCTTCTTCATCTCCTCCACCTGGCGGAGCTGTTCAGAGGACAGCACGCTCTCTATCCTCTGCATGTCCCTCATGAGGAGGCGTTGGGACTCCAGGAACTGGTCGTTGGCCCTTTGCCAAGTGTGTTTCAGCTGGTTGTGCTGCTGCCGCTCCAACTCCAGCTTGTGACACACTGAAAACACCAAACAGGTGATTTGAAAGAGAGTTTTTATACTTACAGGAAGATTGTGTGCCAGAAACACAACACTGTATGTACATGTGTAGACATTTCATTTTATAAGAGGCCAACTGTCCCACACACACATACAGTCATATCTCACAGTGACACATCTGTAAAATATTTGATTTGTGTTACTTTAATAATGGAAATCCGTATTATCTTACAGATCTTCATCACTAATGAAGGATCTCAGCTCTGAACAAAACACTGCTGCTGTGTTTTTCGCTAATCAGCTCTCTCCTCACATTCCCCTCACATAAGCCTGTGCTGCAATAGCAAGATCTTAGTGCAAGTTCGTAAAGTCGACTCGAGTCACCAGTTTTTACCAGACACTTGGGGCAGTAGTGATACAAGTAAGACAGACCAGAGTACATGGAGCTGGTTTCATTCTAAAACTCTACCCGTATCTAACTTGTGATCATTTGTTCTATTCATCAAAGGACTTCTATCAAAAAGCATTACTAAGTACCATCGTGAAGCTCTTTCCGTAGTTTCTCCGCATCCTCCTGCAGAACAGACTTCTGAGTGTTCAACACAGCCACATACATCTCCAGGTCCGTACGACACGACTTCTCAGCCTCAAGAACGTGATTGAGCTCCTTCACCTGGAAAAGAAAATGAGAAACAACTTAAATTTCCCTTTAGCAACTTCTGTATCAGGAGATAAGTGTAACTGAACAGAGGATTAGACAGTTTTAAGCAGTATTATTTCATGTTTTGGTCTCTTGAGGGCAGTGGAGAAAGCTGTAGACACTGTAAGTGTTGACATATCCTCACCTGATAGATGACGTTGTGGCGAACAGGCGCCTATTTAAATACCGAACACACACAAAGTAACATTAGCATCTATCCAGCCACCTGATTGATTTAAGTTCAAAATTTTCTCTCTCTTTAGCTCCCTTTTTGGTCTCCACGGACTCTTGAGAAAAATATCTGGCTCTTTAGCTGCTAAATACTCCACTTTGTCTGTCCGTTGTTAAAAGTTGTGCAGAAAGCGTACAATGTTTTTATCTGACATTTGTCTCAGAATAAAGCTGCATGCTGCGGCTAAAAACGGGGTTGATGAGAAAGCTGAGGCTGAGCCAATACGGTAAAGATGTGAGCTGTAAAAACCAAAAGAACCAAAGGAACAGCAGAGTCTGGTGATCATTCTCTGCAGTTTTGACACTATTAATGATTCCTTTCACATGACATATGATCTACTGTTAAAAATATTGATCAATTCAGCTTTAAAAACCAAAGTTCTCACTGTCAATAATTATCAATAAAATATTCTCCTCTGTCCATCTGTATGCTCATAGTAGAGCAATGTAACTTGCTGCACTGCATTGTAACTGACAGGTCATGCCATAACCACAGTAATCTATGAAAACTGCCATTATTTATCAACCACTGTTCATTCCTATAACTTGTGACACACTAAATTACATTTAAGGTTCAGTATAAAATTCATATTTTGCATTTTGTGCTTGAAATGAACTAAAATTCTGATTTTTCATGTGTGCACATATTTTCAAAACACTGTTGGATAGTAATACTACTGTGTTGTAATACTCCATAAAACTACAAACAACGTTCAGTGTTTCTGCAGGGTTTACAAAGTTACATTGTAAAAGACCTTTTTATCACGCCATACAATATAATACCTGTTTCACAATCATAACAACCAAAGCATAACATGTATAAAAGGTAAAAAAAGGTAAAGCTAGATTTCACTAAATATATGAATCTTTTGACATTTATATCACATTTTTCAGTGGATTCAAACATCAACAACCACCCGCAGCGCTGATGAGAACGAAGACAAAAACACACCGAATAAAACAGTCCTACACGAAAAATATTTAATGTTCCAATAAAAAGCAAAAAGGAGCCAGATTTTGTAATGATCAAAAACAGCCAACAGGTTTATCAAATTAAATAAAGAGCCCAGGGCTACCTCAGTCCTTAGCATAGCGGACACCTTGTCTACTGGTTAATATTCATAAATAGCAACATGTCGACATGCTGTGGGGTTTGTCTGGTGCGCAGTCTGTTGACTGCGAGAGCCATGCACCAAACATTTGAATATATATTTTGTACTGTTTAACTGATTAATCAGTCAAAAATTTAATTTAATAGCCTAACCTAATATGTGTACGTCACTTCGGACGACCTGTAATCACTTAGCAACACATTTTCTAAACAACATTATTACCTACAACGGGAAAGACCTTCAAAGCTGTAAATTAAATTTCAGAAATTTAAATAACTTTTTTGAGGAGAAAGAATTCAGTGTTTTGAAAAAGACTGTAAGACCTGCAGAATCTGTTTTCAGATCAAATGAAGCATAAAAGAAAAGAAATAACTAACTTCGGTAAACTAATGTATCTTTTGTAAAAGGTACTCTAAGTTCTGAATGTCTTATTCAGTAAAAAGGCTTTCTCCTTCTAAAATGATGAAATATTTTCTAATTCAACTTACTTAGAAAGGGCAGCTGCCACGCCTGGTCTATATCATGCGCGGTGAACATCGTCATAGCTCTTATTTTCCCGGCTGAATCATTGATTTAGTGCCGACTAACCTTAGAGGCCTCCAGTTCCTTCACCCTGTCCTCGGCTGTCGTCAGCTTGGCTTTCAGAGCTGCGATCTCCTGCTCCATGGGCATCACCACTGAACGCAGCTTCTCTGCATCCTCTTGGGCCTTTAAAGGGTTTTACATCACTCATTAAAACTGTATACACGTGTACAGCTACTAAAGTTTTTATTAATATGCTTCATGTCTTTTTACAGCCGCAAAAAAATGACATAACATTTAATCTAAGAACATTTTCCATCCAAACCAAAGAGAGAGATGTACTTGTCTTTAAAAGTTAATTTAATATAAAATCTTTACATGAACATAAGATAGGGAATTATCCCCAAAACCACAAAGAGACTAAATTTAAAGTAGTTTAACACCAGGCTGAAAAGTAGTGTTTCACTGCGCTCTATCGTTGACCACAGCATCACTGATGAATATGGCTGGTAAGAAGTGTACTGTGTTTCACCTGTAAGTACACCTGCAGCAAGCTCAAACCACTGGCGGTCTGCAAAAATAAGATTTTTAGGGGCTCTTAAGTTACCACTTAAAGACACAGTGTACTTAAAAAGCCACTTTCCAGCATCTAATCCTGTGTATCTTGGTGCGTTCCAGTTGACATGGGAAGTCTGAATTTCTGAGTTCAAAGTCCGAGAACGCCCCTTTAAGTCGGATTTCCGACTTGGAAAGTCGAGAGAACCGCGCTGCCCAAACTTCGTGATCCAAGATAGCTGCTCTGAGTGTCATCAAGCGAGGTCAAATGAAACGCTCTCAACTCGGATGTGAGATCATTCCAAGCTCTGACGTAAATGCAACGCACCATTATTCTTAATCTTTTAGTTGCCTCTTGGTTTCTATCTATATATTTTCTGGTTAAACATTAAAAGTGTTTTGATTTCTCATTCTGAACTGTACATAAAATGAACTGCTTTACAACTGTAACCATATATTTTTCAGAGAGCAGCGCATGTTTCAGCTTCACACAAACACACAGCAAACGTGATACAAGTAAAAAAAGAAACTGAAGCCTACCTTTTTCATCTCGTCCTCCAGGTTCTCCTCCTCCTTGCCCTCGGTGAGGCGGCGCCTCAGCTCACCCAGTTCCCTCTCCACTGCTTCGCGGTACTGGTTCCACTGGGTTCGCTCCTGGTCCAGACGCTGATGGAACTGGACCTCATACTCGCACACTGTTTCTGTGGGATGAGCGAGAGGAAACAAAGGACTTTCATATAACAAAAACTTCAGTCAAGCATGAAACCTTAAAAATCTGTCTTGATAGTGAAAAAAATTAGGCACCTTATTTTGATACTGGGGGAGAATATTTACTAAACTAGTGTATTTATATATAGAGGTATAAAATGAATGAATCTTCTCATAATATAAATAAAGAATTACAATGCTTTACATAGTTTAAATATGTTACCAACCTCAACTACATTAGAAAGAAAAACCCTTAATCTTGCTGACAACTGACACCGGGAAGTTGCATCCAGCCGAAATACGTGCACTTAAGTTCCTGTTTTTGCTACTGAGAAATTTGTTATTACAAATGTCTGACAACATTATGGATCTTAAAGAGTAAGATTCTTTTTGTTTAACCAGAAACAGCTGCTATATCACTCCTGCAAAGCCACCAGACTCCACTGATAAAAACAGTAATTTTATACTCACAGAATACAGGAGCTGCTGGTCTACCGCTGCTTCGGTCACTTAGTTTCTTTGTTATTGTGTGACTTTGTTGGGGTTTTTTTTGGGTTTTTTTGTGTGACTTTGGTAGTTTAAAGGGTTAAAAAGATTGAAGTCACACAACAACACAAACTAACTGACTGACTGAGGCAGCAGTAGACTGGAGAGGAAAAATTACTTTTTTTGTCAAGGGAGTCTGGTGGCTGTCATGAGAGTGATATAGTGACTTCAAAAAGGATTGCACTCTTAAAAAAAATCTCTGTAGGGATCCCTTACACCAGCGGTGCTCCGATGAGCAGTGGAGCTGTGTGTTGAAATTGAAGGGAAGGCGGCAAATATTACTGAAGGCGCAATTAACATCAAAATATGATGATCCGTTTTTACGATGACAAGCAGCGCAGCATCTCTGTTACACCAGTGTGAACATGCCCGAAGTCACAGCTTGTCACAGTGACGGTTTTGAAATGAGTTGCTATCCCCTTGCACACTAACTCTGCATCACAATGTAACATTATTGCCTATTTATTATTTTTGAAAGTAACAGTGGCAGTAAAGCCCTTTGTCATACTGTGATGGTTAAACTTCACAATCAATCCACAATTCACCTGCGTGCCGAGCCTTGCGGAGGAAGGTGGGGGGTATTTTCATGACAAAAAAAAAAAGTTTCAAAACATCCCATTTTGTTTTCTCACAAATCGCACCCTGTGTATAGCCTCATTAACAGATAATATGGACAAAAAGAGGATCCATTTGAGGATTTGTAAGTACACCACAGGTGGCTTAGCCTGAGAGAGAGGGAGGGAGAGGGAAAGGGGTGTGGAAGTAGGCATTCCCTGTGAGCTAACTATTATTAACATTTTTAATTTTAAAGTAAAGTTTTCAATTAAGTTTTTTTTTCCATGAAATTATCCACAAAAAGTATTATTGTAGTTATTACACTACAATAACACTACACCACAATTACACTAGACTAGACGCAGCTCACGCAACCCCAGGGGTGTGCGCGCCACAATTTGGGAATCGCTGCCTTACACACACAGACTGTATATAAAAAGCTTACACAACATAATCTGAATCTTTTCAATGGCAGTGGACATAGTTTGACAGAGATGCTGCTAACACAGCTAAAAATGAGCACACTTCAACAGCTTCCTCAAGATCCTGGTGAACATCCTCCATCACACTGGCAAACTAACATTACCTATACACCTTGGCTGCCTCCCATTTAAGGCATGGCTTGCTTTAGATGTTTCTTTAGCATCTGCACGACACTGCTAAATTTATTTAATACTTTTTTTTGTCTGCTGATGTCTTGTCAGACATCAGAGACTCCAAGCTCTGTTGTGTTAGAATTCTTCTTTTCACTATTGGGTGACATTTTTATGAATAACTGTGCCCACAAACTGAGCAGAAAAGATATAAAGCAATTACATAATGGCAATTTGGGGGCGTTGATTATGCTAATGTACAAATCTCACAAAAGCTCATAAACACGTGCTGGTGAATCAAGCACAGTTAGAAGAATTTGATGCATCCGATTTGGAACTTGGCACAAGCAAACCTCACAGAAAAAAGTGAAGTGTAGGTTAAGAATGCAAAAATATTGGCACTGACTCGACTCTCTCTGCAAATAATACAGGCACTGCTGGTTTGTCCATTTCTGATGGTTCTTCCAATATTTAAAAACTGTACTCTCGCCACTTTCTTTCTACACTCGGCCAACACTCTGCTCTCTTCATGCCATGTCAAACCAACCGTTTGAATTATCAAAAATCTCTCTCGTTCTCCCTCTTCCTGTCTCAGTCTCTGCTTTTCCCGCTCATCCAAATACACACAAACTGTCCCTGTCCACTTGAACTGAGCAGCGCTATGATACAAATGCACGTATGAAACAGAAACACTGCAAATAAACACTTTTATAATTTCACACCAGCTAACGTAGCTTTTGCCAACTATCGATGGACACAGTGAGCTCTCTTTCACACTTTTCAGTGAAGATCAAATCAGCCTCGCCTGGCTATCTGTCTGACAGAGTGTGGGCAACTTCATTAATAACGCTCCACAGCACAATTACTCCTCCGGTAAATGATACCATCTGATTAGGAATAGAGGGTTTTCACTGCACTGTATACGCCAGAGCAGCTCAGTTTACCTTTCATAATGGCCTGAAGCGAGGCCACCTCCTCCTGCCACTGGCTGCGAACCTGGTCGATGGCTTCCTGCTTGGTGTTTTCCGACAAGGTGGCCACCGCTTTGATGTTCTCTATCTCGGACAGGGCCTGAGACAGCTGGACCTGGACAGAGCTCAGCTCAGTCTGGGCGCCCTCCAGCATGGCGGTCTGCCTCTTCAACTCCTCTGGGGGGAGGGGGAACCAGAAGGAGGATAAAAGACAAACAAGGGAACCCAAAACACAGCATGGTGAGGAAATGATAAAGAAAGCCACACAGCATTATGAGTATTTCAAATAGAGACCTCCCTTCTAACCAAGACTTCGTTACCTATCCGAGCTCTACAGTTAATAATTTATCTAGCACAGTGAGCTACAGTATACACAATTCCAGTGAGCTTTCACCATTGCGGGATCCCTACCTTCCTTGGACAGGTACAGCTCTTTGAACTTGGCCCGCTTCTGGTTGAACTCTGCCTCCAGCTGCTGCTTGAGTTTGATGAACTCGGCCCTCTCCTGCTCCAGAGCTGCCACTCTCTGCTGGAGCACCTCTGGATGACGGAGAAGGGGAGTAGAAAAAAAAACAACACACAGTAAAAAAACTGCAATTAATCAACTTTTGATTACATATAGTTCAAAATAAAGATATTACTATCATCACTATGATATCACCTTAGTTGCATTGTATAAGTAAAGACCCCGAACAATCAAACAGGTTGAAATAACAATAAACAATTAGTAAAATAAAATCAGAGCATCTTGAATAATTCAGTTATTTTTCAGCACAAATGCCGAACATGAACTGATTCCAGATTCTCAAATGTGAGGGTTTGCTGTTCTTTGTTATCTATGATAGGAAACTAAATATCTTTTAGACATTTGAAGATCTAAGCTCTGGGAAATTGTGGTGGGCATTTTACAGACCAGACAATTAATTAAGAACATAATAACCACGTTAATCGATAAAAGAAATAAATGTTATTTGCAGTCCTTATACTTAGCTGTGACGTTTCCATTTTGAGGTACTGAGATACAAGATAAGATATCATTCTGGATCATCATAATATTGTTATATATTTTAAATGTTGTATTTTCATGTACTTAAAGGCTTCCTTTGCGTCTTTAAGTCATTATCTGACCCTGACATTACACTACTGCCTCCCAAATGTTACAGCTTCTGACTCATTAAAATTAAGCAGTGTCCATTTGTGGGCCCTCATCACAATTTGCATGGGTCTAGCCAAAAATATTTTTTTCCTTCCAGTATTAATTTGTTTAAATAATGATTTAGAGGCTTTAGGATGTAAAATTGTTGTTCACAAGAGCAAAAGAATAAAGCAAGTAATAGTAACTAGTAAAGTCTGCAAAAAACATAAGTTTGTGATGCAGACATTTATACATTTCTTTTGCTTTCCCTTTTGCTATTAATGATTTCACAACTCGAGATCCCACTTGTAAGGGTCCCGACCCCCAACAGGTTGGGAACCACAGCATCTGACTGTACTAACAAATTCAATAAACTATTAGGCCAAACATTATGCACCTATCACTGACAGTTTTTAACATTCCCTCGGACATAACCTCCCTCTAAAGCACCAAAAGTAAATCAAAAATATTGTTTTATTGTAATATTAAGATACTAACTTAAAAAAAAAAATTCTGGTAACGCAGCGTTACTTGGATTAGCAACTGTAATATTATCACTGTTTTGGAAATAGTAATCCCTTACACTACTAGTTACTGGTAAAAGTAATAATATAACAGTAATGCATTACTGGTTGCACATAAAAAAACAACAAAAGGGACGGGTCTGAAGTAAGTCAACAACAACAGTTGTTGTCCAGCAATTGGCAAATAAAGACAATCAATTAATAAATTAGAAATAAATAATCATAAACTTTTCTTCCTAAGTATTTTCAATATAGTGACAAAACGTGCTCTAAATCTTGTTCATTTCGGCTACTGCAGAAACATGGCGGTGCAACATGGCAACGTCCATGTAAGAGGACTCGCAGTGTGTGTAGATATAGTTGGCTCATGCTAAGGTAATAAAAAACATAATGGTTCATTATGTAAGGTCTTTATACAGAACTGAAAACATAGTTGAGGCTATTATATTGCATTTCAGTCAATAGATCCTCATAAATGTTGCACATTGGACCTTTCATCAAAAGATTAAACTGATGATCAAAAGTGTTCCAACTGGCTTGAAGTCACGAGGTTGTCCTACATCTAGTGGCAACGATGTCCTCAAACACAGGCAGACGAATGGAAACGTTTACAAGCACAAGCAGCAGAGCGGTTCAGCACAACGCTGCCACGATCATGTGATAGCTGAGCAAACTCTAAAGCAGAAATTCCATCACCACATAAGGTTCACACTTACTCACATGGCTTCCTGACGAATTTGATCATTCAGTATGTTAAGCCGCTTTTTTCCAACTTACTTTAACTCCAAATACAGGCATGCTTTACTTGTGTGATTTCAAATTATGGCTGCCCAAACCAACTTTTGTTGACATCTCACACTGTCCGTCGTGGTGTGAAAAACTCAAGTCATTCAGTTCAGGAATCCACAAAGATCCCATGAATGTCTGTAAACAAAGCCGGTCATTTACCAACAGACAGTCGACACCAATTCACCTAAAATGCAAATATAGATTAAGCACAATTTCTCTCTGCTTTTCCGCAGTCAAACAAATGTGGCACAATCCAGAATAAGTATGCTTAGGCTTATTAACCATGAACAAAGCAAATGAAAGTAGACTGGGCATCAAATGTACAAAAAAACAGGCTTTGGAGTCCACTAGAGAATGTTACATATAAAACAGGGCCAATGTAGACACTTAAAATACTGTTTTTAAGCTCTGAGCATTTGTAATATTACATGCTATACAGATAACTATGCAAAACTGCACACTATAAGCCTGACACTTACTGCATCATCACCTGATAAAGTGTTTTAATCAAGTTATGGGTGAGTTTAACACCACTCACACAGAGCAGAGTTATACAATTGACAGATCAGACAAATCATTGCAGGAAAAGCACATTTTAAAAAAACACAGTCTATGATTTAAATAATTTTACAAACAGCTTAACCAAATTGATTCAGATAAAGGATTTAAGGAAATCAGCAGCTCTATTAAAAGCAGCTCTTGACTCATCCTATAGAGCATTTATAGATGCAATAGAAATCTCTAAAAATAAAATATTTAAAGATCGACGATCGAAAGCATCCTCACAACCTGTATTGTACTTTCCAAAAACCATTAGAATACGCTCCATTCCCAAATATTGATAGAAACAGCACACCAGATAGTATTTGCAAAACATGTTTGGGTCAAGTGCTTTAGGTTTGTCGAGGTTTATGTTATTATACCATTATGTACTAAATGATAAGTAACGCTGACACTCTTTTAAACTGGGCTCCCTCAAATGATCATATGGAGGTAGTTCTACATGGCATGCATATGTTTTAAAGACCCATGACACTGTCAAACAAAGAATGACTGCTTGAGGGTGCTTTTTTTAATGCTCAAAGCAGTCCTAATAAGACACTAGTAAATCACATTATGTGTGGTTCGCTCATGTTTCCCACAGCAGTGAAACTGCAGGATGAAACTGAGACCTTAATTTAGTCCCAATGATGCATTTGGAAAGATCTTCGTTGCTGTAGGCTTAAATGTGAAGCTAGATATTAGTGAGCTAAGCAGAACCTATTAACAAACTAATAATTCTTAGACATCATACAGTTACAGCTTACCAGCACCAATAAAACTTTCATACCTGCAATGAGGGCTGGGCAATATAACAATAATGCTAATTATCACAATAGCATTTTACTCAATAACAATATAACAAATTCTCAATAAACGTTTCATTTAATTCATTTTAATCAAGGACAAATTCTTTTTTTTTATTAGGATAACATTTATTTTTTAAGGAAAAGGGACTGAAAATGACAATGATGATTATTTGAATTAATTTTACTCATTCATAATTGTTGAAAAAAAGATTTCGTGGTGCATTGCTATTGGATCACTATTTGGCATCAATTGTTTGTTCTGACCATAAAGAATAGTTTCAAAACCACAATTAACCACCTGGTTTCTTCATATATTATACATTAATATTTTATGATGATAACATTTTGGGCCATATCGCCCAGCCCTTTTTACACTCACTAAAAGCTACAGAGCAGATTCCCTGCAGGACCCCAGGATGGTCCTCGGACCCCTGTTTGAGGACCAGATGGAGAAACCTCCTGCAGAATCAACCTCCTGTATTATGGTCCAACCCACCCGAGTCTGCAGGCCATGCACGGGACATTGTAATGGACTGATAACATCCATATGATCCATTAGAGACGGACAAGGCTGGACTAGGCAATCAGAGGCCGACCTTTAGATCAAATTAGTCAAACTAGCTGAAGCTACGTGCTAACCAGCTAGGTTGTAGTGCGAATAGTAAAGAGAAAACAGAGCTAGCTTGGTTATGTTATGATACAATAACTCAGAAACTCATATTCAGCAATATCAAGCTTTAGTAACGTCCCGCAAATGAGTCAGTGTTCATGAATACACAAAGTGCGTAGTGTTAAATGATCAATATAATCCAGTGACAGCCAGTGACACGTCGCCCTGATGATGCTAACTAACGCTAGCTAATGTTGTCAAGGATGCAGAGGCCGCTGGCTTCGGTGCTGCCAGCCCTCAACACTTCCACCACAAAAGTCCACAAAACACAAGAAATTTACCGTCATGTTGGGACGGCAGAGGGGGTCCCGAGGCCTGCTCGGCCATGGTTTCCTGAGGGGGGGCTAGAGGCAATTACCAGGGAAGTGGGATAAGCGCTAGGAGCGTCCAAAAAAACAGGCTAACATCACAACTAATGTTAAGCTAGCGATGGGGAGGAGAGAGCGTGTTCCGGTTAAACTTTCAAAATAAACTCCACATCGTCACGGCTCGACGACGTCTGTTTTGAGATGAAAAGTGTCGTGTACCAAATATTTTTTAAAAGGGCATAACAGATAATTAAATATTAATGATTATTTAGATATTATGTTACCGCTGTATAGCAACGTCTTCATTTTGTTTATTTTTTCACAATATCATTTTGCGATAAAATATGTACACACGATTTTGCAATAAAGCTAATTCACCTGCATATAATACTATTTATTCCAGCATCCTTTGCACTATGCTCCATCGCACTGTGTACATGTGTTCATGTATACAAGTATGTGTATGTGTACTGTTTCTCACATCCACCTCCGACATGTACATAATAATAATAATAATAATAATAATAATAATAATAATAATAATAATAATAATAATTTATGCATCCTTTGCACTCTGCTCATTGCACTATTTGTCAATCTGTCTGTATTGTTTTTGTTTATCGTGTGTCTGTGTTCTCTGTATTGTAGCCTGTGTTTGATTTTATTATTGTGTTATAATATTATTGTATGAGTAAGCGCACCGTGAGCAATGTACAATCCTGAATCAAATTCCTTTTATGTGTAAACATTATTGGCAAATAAAAGTGATTCTGATTCTGATATTTTGAAGGCAAGCTGCCCATTTCCTGTATGGCATTTACTAACTTTGGCTAACTTGATTTATTCCGGTATCACCTTTCAAAATAAAAGCAAGTTTCCGTGATTTTATTCACAAAATTAAGTTCTCTCTGGCTTTCGCAAACTTTTTTTTTAAATGCAGCGAACAAGAAAACATATTCTTATCTAATCTATAAAGCTGATAAAACCCCTGTAACACAGATTTTTTTTGTCAGAGAAATAGGTGGTAGTAATAAACAGTAATAAATAAACAAATTTTAAAAATGTAACTGAACAAGGACACATTTTGAATGTATTTTATAAAGACTATAAGGTGAAAAAACTCGGAAACATGATGCTAATTTAATTAAGAGGAACTGAAAATAAAAAGGGGCTTGGTCATGAATGGAATATCGTAGACTAAGCTGTCAAAATACACTGACTTCATTGATTATGCTCTGGATATTATACCTTTTGACATCACAGATATAGAGTGGGGAGTAAAATCCCTCACAAAAGCACCTCAAATTATCTCAGACCACAATTTGAGACTTCACACAGAAGCATACATTTTGCTTGTGTGGCACACACAAACATGCTGTAGTCACTGGAGCATAGCAGAGGGTGGGGAGGGGACAGTGCAGTCTCAGTCTTCAAGTTTATTTTGTTTACATAAGAAAATTAGAAACTGTCATGCAAATACAATATGACTTGTCATATCACACCATCCACTTTTATCGTCCATTTGCAGAGATCTTCACACCACTTTAACTGAGCCGTGAGGCCGTCAGCTGTTTTCTAAGAAAGGTAAGGGACATGCTGGGTATTTTGAAAGACGTTAATGTATGATAAAATACAATTTTGGACTTAAATAAATCTTAAAAATCCAGGTCTTTTATCAAATTATTAAAAATAAATATCATCCAGTAACATAAGTGAATAAATGAGAAATGGGTCTAAAAAGTAAAGATTGGGCCTAACTTCAACCAAAAAAGTCACATGGTACTGAAGAAACACTTTTATGAACATCCATGTGTTTACATTTTTTCACAACAACCAGCAAGTCTTAATTCTGAATCAGCAGTCTTTGTCAGACTTTTCTTGCGGTCTTTTGATGGACGTTGTCAGGAAGCTGTTGCAAAGAGGATATGGGACATTCAGATAAACAGAAAGAACAGTCATGTCAATCTGTTCACATAGATAAGGAAACAAATACATCTTATTTACTGCCATGAACAATTCATTTTAAAATTGCCTTTCCCTTTCATGTTCATGTTAAGTATACACACACAGATACCTTAGCTGCGAAAAAAAAGTTATCAACTTTTCATGGCCGCGCTTCATTGCAGGATGTGGATTTCTTCACGAGAAAAAAAAGTCCCAAGATTGTCAAGGGGCTTGTTTGATTCTCAGAATGCCAACGTAAATATACCAAAATAATCACAAGAGTTAGTCAACCCGCAAAAGGGGAAGTGATGAATGGTCTTCTTTCCGATCCACAGTCCTGCATACTGAAAAGCAGCAGCTCGGATGTTGTCTTGTTGTAAAGAGTTTTTGACTTTAATGTTGTTGTTTTTTCTCCTCTTTAATCGTTTGTGGTGTCGAGCAGAATGTCCATGGCTCTTTTACGCAGTTACTTCTGGTTACTTTTGATACTTGGGATGATTTTCGTGAGTGTGGTGATCAGCCTCATCTTTTTTCTCATCAATAAGTGCATATCCAGACAAGGTAGGTTGAAGCTCAGCTAAACACATTTGTTAGACATTACTGGAAGTGACATTGTTTGCATCTCATAAACAAAACAACAAAAATGTTTTCTTCTTTTCCTGTTCTTTCACACACTTCTCCTTTTCCTCTTACTCTTATAGAAATGTAATACAACCTGATGATCTTACGAAAAGCCAAGTGTCATTACATAATATAATGTATGTTTAATACATGCTGAATTTGAGTAAGTGTTTGGCTATTTAGTAAGACTATTTATTTTTCTTTTTACCTACTTGTACATCCTGTGATTGGCACCGCACCAGGGCCAGTGTTAACAGAAACAATCCAGGCAGTGTTGATATGTCTTTGAAACAACATTCAGGACATAAACAAAATAAACATAAAATATTAAACATAGAAAAAAACAACTTAATTTTAATGTGGAGTCATGACTTCAGAATCGCTAAAAACCCTGGCCCTGCCCATCACTACAGCGGCGTAGCCAAGATGTAATGTAAACTCAATCAAGACAAGAAAGTGCTCCAACATGTAACATGTATGACACTGTCAGCAGGGGACAAAAAATTAATTTTATCCTGTATAAATTATTTTACAGGATATATTTCCTCAACAAAAGAGAGGCTATAAACAAAAGTTTAAATAAAACTAACTACGTTTAAAAAATTTAAATCAACTGACCACACAAATGCTGTTGAATCCCAAACAATAGAGAGTAGTAGAATTGAAGAAGGAGTGTATTTGACCAAAAGTGTCATCTTTTGGGAAAATATTGGCAGAATAACAGAAATGAGTTTATAAAATAAATTTTAAGCGACGTACACCTCAATACATTTAGTCCCTTTCTATGTGCTGTAGTTGTCCCACCACCTCCAATACAATGTGGGTGAAAATAGGTTTGTTTGTACTAAACAGTAAAGCATGTTGCTTCTGTGTACACTGTGTGAGGATCGTTTACTGCATTATTGCCCTTGATGGGGGGAGTCCCTCCTCTGTAGCTCTTGCTAGAGGTTTCTTCCTTTGCTTTGCTTTTCGCGGTTCAAACAGAGGGTCAAAGGAGAGAAGGGATCAGATGCTGTACAGATTGAAAAAGGTTATCAAGGCAGGTTTGTGATTTTGGGCTGCAGAACTAAAATCAATGTGACATGACCTCAATTACTCTGAAATCTGCAGACTTTGCCGTGAACTGTTAAAACTGGTAAAAATAGAAAGATAAGTGAAACCTCTATGTAGCCTACTGTCCGCACGCACAGTGTTGAGTCACACGTTTTCAGATGTTGCCTGATTAAATTTAAACAGCTCTACAACCTGACTTGAGTGTCCTGACCTGAGATGTCCTTGTGACTTTGTTCTTTTGGTTTCTCCTTTATATAAACAAACTGCTACTGCTATTTAATTCTACTACTGTTGTACTTACTTTCCTTGTACCTGCATTATGAAGTGTTACTAACAGTAGTAATACTGTTACATACTAATAATAGCACTTTCTGTTATTGTTGCCGTGACTACAAATGACAAAACACTTATAAACATTATGTCAATCATGTTCCACCAACGGGAACAACTTTTTATTTACATATACTATGATGATTATGACGATCTGTATCAGTGTGGATTTTGTTTTGGCTGCCTCCCCCCTCCTCTCTCTCTCTCTCACTCTCTATATGTTTGTCCCTCACCCCCCAACGGGCGAGGCAGATGACCGCCCACCCTGAGTCACGGTTTTGTTCAAGGTTTCTCTACCTCCTAGGCGGGAGTTTTCCTTGCCTGTGTCGGCAAGTGCTTGCTCATGGTGGGAATCGTTAGGTATAATATTAGAAAGAGTACGATCTAGACCTACTCTGTGTGAAAAGTACAATGAGATAACTTTTGTGGTGCTGCTATTATAAGTTTATTGTTTATTTTTAGGGACAACATACATTAATCAAGTACACTGTAAGTGGTAGCTAGTTGTTTCTTGGCACGATGTTAGACAACAACAATAAAACAAATATAAAATCAGAACAGAATAAATATAAATAAGTGTTTTACAATACAAACAAAGATTCAGATTTAAAATAAACAGTCCTCAAAAGAAGAATCTTAGCAAACCAAACGTGCAAATATTCTCAGACACTTTCCAACCACAATGCTTCCATAACCTTAACAAAGTACTTATTTTAACCCAAACTGATGTTTCTCTTAAACTTAATCAAGTCAAAAAACATAAATTAGTCACATCCGAAACCATAATTCTTTTGAAACACGGGTTAGCAAATTATGTCTCCCGCACATCACTGTTGTTTCCACTGACATCACTTCCAACATTAAATAAATAAAAAATTAAATCTTTGCATAATGCCCACTGCTATACAGTACATATATACTGCAGCTAGTCAGTGTTAAAGGTCAGAATTAGTTTAAGATTATACTTGCTATTAGTGATGTGACTAGCTCCGCTTAGCTACCAGTGTTCATCACATTGGCAACAACCAGTGGTTAAAAGTAACGAAATACATATTTACAAAGTACTTGTTTGCTACGTTTTAGTTTTATTCTGCTTAATATGATTTACTCATCAATTTTTATTTAATAACCTTAGCTAGTTTGCAGATTTAGATTACATGGGTGTAATCTTTGGTTCCCACTGCGACACATCGAATGAGGTCGCTTTGGATAAAAGCGTCACAGTAAATGAGTGAATGTGATGCAGATTATGCCTATTAATGTAAAATATAAATCAACTAATTAATTTTGATTTATTATTATAGATACAACTACCGAGTAGGATAAAATCACCTTTAAAAACTGCATGATTAAACTGATTTACACTTTAATACATCACTAATTATAACCCAGTAATATTAAATACATTATTCTAAAATGGGCGATAATGGGTACTTTTACCTTTAATTCTTTAATATTTTAGTACTTTTACTTTAGTAAGATTTTAATTTAGGAGTATTTTTAGTGCTGCTTGTAGGCAAAATATCTGAATACTTCTTCCACCACAGCTGCCTGTTTCCTAGTATAATCATTATACGCTGGTGGACAGCGGTATCTCTGAGTGGAACAAGGGTGAGAAGCTGTTAAAAAGATGCATAAAGAAGCAGCATATTTTAATTCTAAGTGGCACATATTGGAGGCATCATGTCAGTGAAACCAGTAGCAATTGCGGAGGAAGTAGCCTTTTCAGATCCTTACTCCAGCAAAATTGTGCAAGTATTATTAGTAAACTCAAATGTCATAATAATGTAGATAAACGGTCCCTGAGAATGTTATGTTATTATGTATTATATTATACTACTGATCCATTAATGTGTCAGAAGTATTTCACCGTCAACATCGATCTAATTTTAATTTGACCAAATACAATGTATTATATTATTTAAACTGATGTAAGTAACTAATGCCGTCAAAAAAATGAAGTGAAGTAAAAAGTTCATTTGCTGTCTGATCTGATTTGTAGTGAAGTAGAAGTCAAAAATACCATGTAATGAAAATACTTTTTACCGCTGGCCCTGGTGCACCGTAAGACACTTTTCAAACCTTACTATGCTTCCTTGTTCATTAGGAAGTAAAACGTAAATTTACAGTAAATTCATGTGAGCTGTAGAGATTTGTTTCATTTTCAATATCAATAACTACCTGTTTTTTTTTAGAAAACTGAGAAACAGATACACTGTATTACTACAAACAAAAAGCCAGAAGAGGAAGGGAAACCAAACCATAACCGACTGTGAAAGAATTACTCTGACGGGTTCATTGCAAAGCACAAGAAGAAGTGTATGAATTGCTATTATTAGGGTTACCCTCTGGATTTGATTAGCTTAGATGAAAATTTAATGATCCCTGCGGGGAAACTGGGCTGCACCAGCAAAGAGAGGGGGCTCTGTGATGGTTCAGGGTATGGATATACATAGAGCAAATAAAGGGAACAAAATATAACACAGCTGATAATCATTAAGTGGAGATGAAATAAGATTGTACACATGAAAACATAAACTCGAGCATAATTTACACATATATATTTAGAGTATTACACATGTATTGTTAGGCTTTCTCATGATTGTGTCTTACTTGAAAAAAGTAAATGAGAACCTTATTATTTTGCCTTTAAAAAAGTTTGTATTTAGCCTGTATTTATTTTTCTATCTCATCTCAACATAATCCTGCATCATTCTCCTGCTGTGCTGTTAATAAGCTCACCAAAATAAGATTTTCATATTGCTTGAAGATTTGACATCAAGTTTTTTTGTTTGTTTGTTTGTTTTTGACATTTTATTCTGTTTTATTTTCCCCCTGTAGCATAAACGTAACTGTTTGTAAATGTTTGTTTTTGTTTTTCCACAGGCAAACACAGAATCTCAAATCTTCACAAAAGATCAGACTTGTCTGTCAAGTAAGCTAAAAAATGTGTACTGTTCTGGATATTTCTTAATTTGATATTGAATATGTGCATTGTTAAAAGTTAGATCTAATTAGTCGACTGTAAAAAGGAATGCCTCCACACTGAAAGAGATACACTTATTCACTTTTTACCGAGTGTTAAATGAAAAGATTGATACAAAAATCGGTCTGTTAAATATGAAGCCGCTAACTTAGTTTAGCACAAATACTGGAAAGGCTGGGAAACAGCTAGCCTGGCTTTCTTCAAAGGCAAAAAGAGAAATCCTCCTACAGCGAATTCCTAAGTTATATCTTTTGTTTATATATTTTTGAAGTGTAAAAACATCAAGTTGCAGTTATAAACTATACTATGACCGGGAGAACTTTGGCACATAAACCCTCTGTAAAACGAGATGCACCATGTTAAGTAAGGAGCTTTTAAGCTAAGCTAACTTGATTTCTGTAGCTTCATATTCAACTGAGAGATATGAAAGTGGTATCAGTTTTCCCATCTAACTCTTAGAAAGCAGATAAGTGTTTTTTCCCAAAATGTGGAACTGTTCCATTAGGTCAGATTTTTCACACTGAACCTGAGCACAAAACATATTTCATACATTTCTCTTCTCGACTTTGCAGGAGCAACAAATACCAGGAGACAAACCTTAAAGCCGACGTTCCACCTTTGCCTCCCCGGACACAGTTTCTCGCAGCAGGCAAGACCAATACTGCCCATTTAAATACCCCTTCCTCTTCTAAACCACACATCCTCCTCTCACTTTCACCACCTCAAGAACTGAATCCAAGACCTCATCCTATTTGCCATTTTACAATAACCCAAACTTGAAAGGGCAACAAAATATGATTATATTTGTGGCGTCACGTGAGTTTATCTTGACATACGAAAGACAAACATGTAGCCATAGATGACAGTAAAGTTACACAACATAATGAGCTGTGAAAAATCACCCTCTGTGACTTTTGTTTTTGCAAAACCCCAGAAACTGGACTCAGATCCAAGAGAGAACCACATGTTCTAATTCAAGCTAGCGTTCATCCAAGCATCACCAAATCAGACTGAGTGAGGAGTGTAGGATGTTCACAGTACGGCCACAAGGAAAGGGCCAGTGTTTCTTTTACAAATCATACCAAAGTAAATGTTTGTTTGTTTTGTACCGAGCTGACGTCATATTAGGCAGAAACATGGCAGACGAAAATGCTTTACATTAATTTACGTAGTGCACATCAATGTTTTGCTCACATGTAATTTGCAATATGGTATTATGTTGTAACTGATAGTTGTTGTCCACGTAGATTAGTTAGATTAATTAGATACTTATAAGCAATAACTGTGATAACAAATCAGGTTATTAATGGTTTTAGGAAATGTAGTGGTGCAGCAACAAATCTCAGGCAAAATCACTAAGCTCCAAACGGTTTCAACAAACTTGGATAGCAACATCACACATATAACAGCCCATCCACATTACGACTTGAAGCTCATGGACACACCAAACTCAGAACAATTTTCCATTTTGAGAAACAGGCCCACCCGAAGAGCATGCGATTGCAGCAAAAGTCCAGCACATAACCTCACTTATAATGCCATATTAATCGTATTGTCTAACTGTCTGCCAGAAAGCGAAATACCATCTTTCCCAAAATGTTGAACTATTCCTTCAAGTGAAAGCGGATATGTCACGGTAATAAACAGTGCCCCTATTCCATGCCACATAATTATTATTTAGATTTTAGTCTGACGTTCTCACTGGAAAAGTGAGCACACAATTCTTAAAATTGTTTGTATTTCTTCAAACCAATCACAATCGTCTTAGATGCAGCGATGTTAGCCGCGAAGATAGCAGAAGGTGAGGATAATTGCCGTTGAGATAGTAGGCCTATGACAGGCTGTTCTCATCTGTTCTTATCTGTGACACCTCAATGGTGGAATGAGCTACCGCATGCCATCAGAGCAGGGGCGTGCGTCCCTCTCTTAATTCAAGAAGCTCTTGAAAACTCATCTCTTGTGAGAACACTTCCTCTTATACCACCACCATCTAACCCATAACCTCTAACATCCACTTCCTGCGCTCTTCTTCTATCTCCTTACAGTTCTCCTTTAATGATTGCAGTAGTCGTCAACTCTTAGGCTACTTCCCCTATTTATCCCATCAATGCTGTATGCGCTTGTAGCTCTTGATTGTATTTATTGCTGCTCCTATCAGTAACTATTGTCACTTGGAGATCTCTTTACTAATGATTAGGCTCAAATGAAAGTCTGCCAAATGAGTACATGTAAACGTTATACCCACAGCCTATTTCCTATGATACTTACTCTATAGCCATCCTAACCGAGTTTTGGATGAGTTTAAACCCATACCCTATTTTTAGAGATGCACAACACTAGACCCTTAACCCCCATCACATTTTCCATTGTTATATTATCACCAACTGCATTATTAACTCAAAAATGTAATAGGCCTAATGAACTCTACTTGAACAAATGTGTTGTTTCAGAGGCCCAAAGCTATGAGAACCTGGCTGAGGCACCTGAATATGAGCAGAGCATGGCCGACTACGAACAGAGCATACCGGACTATGTGCAGGGCGTACCGGACTACGAGCAGAGCACGCACGACTACGAGGAGAGCACACCAGACTATGTGCAGAGCATGCCAGACTACGAGCAGAACATGCCAGACTACGAGCAAAGCACACCAGACTATGTGCAGAGCACAACAGACTTTGTGCAGAGCATGCCAGACGATGTGCAGAGCATGCAAGACTACGAGCAAATACCAGACTATGTGCAGAGCATGGATGAGCAGCCTGACTATGTGAGTGTGGATGAAGAGGAGATGCTCCCTCCTCCTCCTCCTCCACCATGTGAGGATCCAGAAGAAGACAACTCCTCCGCAGAGGACTACGATGACATCGGAGGTGAAAACGAAAACGATGCTGAAGAGGACTACGACGACGTGGGATGAGACGACAAGAGAACAGGAGGGAGACACTTTGACTTTTTCATCTTCTGGATCCTGCGGAGCAGAGAGATCAGACCCACTTTACCTTACCACAGATTTCTTTTTGACGTTTGTATAATTTAATATTATTCATGAAGCAGAACATAAAGGACGTAAATCTGTTTATTTTGTGCTACATATCGAGAGAAGCACCAAGAACAGTTCTGACAGTGTAAGTGGTATTCAGACAACAGAGACAGAAAGGTTTGATTCTACTCATATAACCTTTAACTCATTTATTCTAACTTTAACCAACATTGCTTGATAGCTGTAAACAGGTTATTTATAGTTACTATTATGTTTTAGTATGTGACTGTATTGGGCAATCAACAATTATTTGACTCATGTACATAGTTTAAATATTTGTTAATTATTGGCAACACCTGTGACAAATAGATCATAAGGTAGTGGTGTATCCACATTAGAGTAGCCAAATAAAATTATACTTTTTATGTTTTGATATTATTGTTTACCCGAGAAGACAACTAGCATGTCGACGGCTAACGTGTTAGATCTTGTGTGTTTTATTTGTACACAAACAGAAATGTAAAAACTGACTTTAAAAACTTTGAAATTCTTATTTTTTGTTATTTATAATCACATTAAATTGAAAACAATGTACAAGAATTGTGTGTGCGTATCCAAAGCCTGATAAATATCAAATGTGTATTAATCCTCTCCTGAAAATAGTCCACATAAATGCACTGTTTAATCCTGTTTAATGTTACTACTGTGCCCAGCTGGTTCATGAAATCATTTCGCCTTTTTTATAAATGACACAGTTGTAAAGATTTACACTTTCAGAAGGAACAAATGGACATGAGGCTAAGAGGCACAGAGCTGGAAGTCAGACAAAAGTAAATGACTGACGAATTGGTTTAAGTTTAGTTTCAGATGTTTTCATGGGATTTGTTGACAATCACACAAGTATGGAATATGACTGAGTCTGGTAATATTCTATGTTTATATCCTTTAAGCTTCCAAATACCATGGTGAGCATATAGGTTTGCATTTGCATAGAACATACTTGACTGCATGACAACTAGAGAAGTCAAGAGTCATGATGGATGCTTCTAATGTCACCAGGCTGCCCCCTGCGGTCCGCTTTGACTTTGCACCTGATGTCACTGAGCCTCACTTACATTTGGAGTATGTGTCATCTCTGCCTTTTAGATATGTTCCTAATGACTGATTCTGTACCTCTTTAAGTTCAGCAGTTTTCACTTGAGAGAAGTTTTTGTAGCAGATATGTTCGTTCCAGCACCATGGCACAAAGTGACACTGCTTTGAAAGGAAATGTCTTAGATTTGCACTATTCACTCATGGTCTCATAAAAAAAAACCTGTCCACTGTCTTCCCAGAAGTTTTTTCTATTTCCTGTTATATTCTTAACAAAAGTTTTCACCTTCAAAAGTCTCTCCTGCACATGAACCAATCCAAAAGTTTAAAATCCTGAGCTCTCTTGAGGCTCGCTGTAGACCTTTTCCTCAGCAGACATCATGGCATGTCAAAGCAGGACTAGTTTTGTATTGTGCATGCTGGCTCACTGTCATGATTTGATGGGGCTGAGCGACTAAATTTGTTTTACCTGTTCTTTTCCTGCTATATGACAAGTCAAAATGTCTATTTTTCCTTTCAAAAGCAAGAACACTAGAAAAAAACTTCTAATCCTTTGTTTTACAGTGAATAATATATGTTATTATATATGTTATATGTGTGATTTGCCCCATATGATGAGTGTTTTTCATGTTTGCCACTGCCCCGTGCGAATATGTGTGTGTACATATGGCTGTGTATATACTGTTAAACTTCAATTAAAAGCCTAGTCCCAGTTAGACACCTGTTCCTTTTACTGGCCTGCTGTGTCTACACATCTTGACAAACAATTGCAGGTCTCTAGATTTAAAATTCTTGAAGCCCACCAGGTCACCTTCTTGAGCTAGTTCTAAGCTGCTGAGATCGCACATTTAAATATAACTGTTTGACTTTTGTCAATACGGACATGCTACACATTGTACATTGGTTAGATTCTCCACAATTCAATCGTTCAGTTCATTTTTCAGAAACAATGAGCACCAAAGTATTTTTCATTAAGATTCACGGGTGTGGTCAGTCAGTCTCCCCGTCTCTAGCTGTGCTTGAGGTTGGCCAAGATGGTATGTCTCTCGAAGCGAGATCAAATAAATGATTCGTAATTTACGTTATTTTTATACAAGTAAAAGATGGAAAGCTGGATGGATAGATGGATGGATCTAGCAAGACAAAAGTGATCCTTGAGGTTGACCCTCAGGACAATTATTAAGCTCCTGAACAAGAGTAAAAACACCCACACATTGAAAATGAAAATATCATCTCCTCCAGAACTGAAGAGAGCTTGAGAGTCACCAAGAGGCTCTTAAAATGATGATTCACATATTCTGGGAGGGGAAGTGGTGCACATGGTTAGAAAGCCAATACTCTCTGTTCATGTCTGACTAGTACCCATCACATTTCCTCAAGCCACAAAAGTGAACAAGCGCTGTGTCCACTGAAACCAAGAGTTTATGCATCTTTCCCATGTTTGGCAAAAACTGCAGCAACCGTCAGCAAAAGTGGTGATGTGGGTCTCCTTCTGCCGACCAAATAATAAGAAACCAAACCTTGAGTTCATTTCCTGATTGCTCAAAAATCAGAAGCATTGTCAAAGGCAGTTAAAGTCAAAGTGTGGAGACATCTAAAAACACAACATTAATAGTGGAAGAAGTACTGACATCCTGCTAAAGTAAAAGTACAGAAGTATTATTAGCTAAATGTACTTAAAGTATCAAAAGTACTCGATCTGCAGAAAAACGACCATATAACTGATCTATCAATTCCGATTTTTTTTATTATAAAGTTTGGTAGTTCAATGCAATGGTTCCCAACCTAGGGGTCGGATCCCTCCACGGGGGTCACAAGATAAATCTAAGAGGTCGTAAGATAATTAATGAGGTATAGGAAATGGGAAAAAGCTCTGCTTCAAAAATACATTAATAAACGGTTTCAATTTCTAAAAAGCCATTAGGCAAGAGGTTCAGTCAACTGTACAAATGTTAATAAATCTTTAATTAAGGCTACTCATATTAAATCACATTTCACTAGTGAATTACAGCTAAATCAACAAAGCAAGTGTTGTGCTGGACGAGGATTATTTTGATTAATGGCTTATAAACTATCTACAAGGGATTAGTAAATGGTTTATTAACATTAGTACATTAACTAATGCATTTTAAAAACTGAATAAAGGATTGACTTTTTACAAAGGAGTATGCAAGTATGTATATTTGATCATTTTAGCTCTTTGCTGCTCGAACTGTGAAACAAGGGACAACTTAGAATATACTAAAACGCTGAATTAGCTCAGTCCATGGGGACTTATCTTAGGAACCGGACGGTCGCCAGTCCAAGTCCAGCGCAGACCACTGCCGAGAGCAAGGCTCTGAGCCCTAACTGCTCCCTGTGTGTAAAATTATATGTAGATATCATTTCATAAAAATAATATCTACATATATGATATAAATGAAATAACTGGTTTAATCTTTAACATGATATTCATAAGCTTCTGAACTGTAACCTAAAGAGCAGTAGTAGGCTCACTAAACCTGTCAAATAAGTAAAGAGTAGCCTACAATACATGTATCTGAAATGTAGTGGGGAAAAAGCATGAAGCAGCATAAAATGGAAATACTCTAGTACAAGTACCTGAACTTCATACTTGAGCACAGATCGTGACTAAATCTACTTTCAGTCTCTTTTTAAAATAAAGTGGTGTGCCCAAAGGTTTTGGGGCCCTGAGCAGAATTTGATCCCCCCCCCTCCTACTCAAAAATAGTTGAAGTACCTTTAGTCATGGTCATCTATCCATTTTCAATTTTCAATTAGGTGTCTCGGGGCCACCTGGTGGCAGCAGGGTCCTTAACAGCCTCTAGGTCAGTTTATACCCTTTGTTTATGCCTCAGGCTGGCCATGCTGAGTCCAAATATTAGACAGGACAGCTGGACACTGTTCATGAAAAATGCCTAGAGCCAGTAGATTGAAAGGTATGTAGATGGTCTAACTCTGCGTCAAAATGAAACCTCCACACATACATCTAATAATGGCTGACACTGACCACATAATAATATCTTATCAATCACTGCTGCACTTGCTCCTGAGGAGTGTAATTGATATAAACTGGGTTTGGACGCAGAGAGTCTGCCATGGTTTAGGGGTTTAGTGAACTGGTCAGTTAAAAGTAAGTGAAAGTCTTTTGGGCACAAAAAAAGCAGAAACAAGTGAAATGCATGGAGGCAAAATGCTGATAAAATTACAGATTAATTTAACTAATTATTTTTTTACCTAGCAGCCATTAATCAATATGCAATGGCCTGGTGGAAGAATGAACTAATAATATGATAAATTGTAAGAATGTCAAAAATTATTTTGACAATGTTATACTGTTTAGCCTTTATAAGTAGTGAATTAATATTTAATAAATGGTTTATAACACACCATTATGTTGTTGCAAGCAGATCTTATTACATTTTAAGCGTTTATTAATGTGCAGTATTTTTCAACAATTACCACTTCTCCTATGAAGACATATTTTATATTATTACAACTTTACTAGCCTATATTGTCATTCATATTGTACAGCAGTCTTCACTTTGAGTTGCCCACAGGAGGCGTTATAGTTGACAAATAAACACTTCCTTACAACTACATTATATTGTGTCACAAACCATGTATATAATGTTTATTTACTGCTTACCAATCCTAACTTTGCTGTTGTAATTAATTAATGGCACATTAATTTATAGTGTCTGAAATTGTAGTGAACAAAAAACTGTAACTCGTGATGAGGACCTCAATGTTGAAAAAATCTAAAACGGAAGTAAAGCTAGAGCTAAATGCACAAGCTTAACACAGACGCAGAGGACAGTTTTCATTTTTTGGAAAAAACATAATTACAGCAACAAATACAAATGTGTTAATCTTAAATTCAATACGAAGAAAGATATAAATAGAAATGTATCTTTGTTTGGGAATATGTACCACTAAAGCACAATATCAACAATAGATGTCTTCATGAAATGTCAGTGAAAAAGCTATAGAATTCACTATTCTTCACAATTTTAATGCTAATCATTTCACTGTCAATGGACTAATTGCGTGATGACACAGCAACCCTGGGGTCAAGTGTTACTTTAGTATTAGGTTTTTTTAGTATAGCGGAATTCAGTACACCAGTGGTGGAAGAAGTATTTCAAACCTCTACTTAGATAAGTGATTATTTAGTACTTAGTTAAAATAACTACACCACAGTGTAAAAATACTTTGTTAGAAGTAATTGTAATAGTATAATGTTGATGTTTCAGCTGGTAAAGGTGGGGGAAATCTTTATTACTTTTTACACTATAATTATACATCCTTGTTTATTTGTTGATTATATTTTGTAGTGTTAATCTGATTCTGCAAAGTAACTAGCCTACATGTATCAAATACATGTAGTAGAGTAAAAACACTAAATTGTATTGGAGTGGAGTAGAAAGCAGAAAATGGAAATATTCAAGTAAAGTACAAATACCAAAGTTGAGTTAGTTTACCATGTAGTCAGATAGCGTTA
This sequence comes from Lepomis gibbosus, assembly GCA_029875015.1. Classification (NCBI taxonomy): domain Eukaryota; kingdom Metazoa; phylum Chordata; class Actinopteri; order Centrarchiformes; family Centrarchidae; genus Lepomis; species Lepomis gibbosus. The sequence goes on from JAPMOB010228284.1 coordinate 40,590, forward strand.
AGGGTTAAAAAAAATCTCCTTAGCATGACGACAGTGATTTCAATGAATATAAATAATAAATATAAACTAAAAGGGAATATTGATGCATTAAACTCAAGTAAAGTACCTCAAAGTTGAGTTAGTTTATTTCTACGATGGAATCAGATACTGCTAAGTGTTGAAAAATTTGTCAGCATGACCACAGTATTAGTTAGTATTAATAAGTAAAAAATAATAGATAATACTGTTAGAAAACAGAAACGAAAGGAATATTGTTGCATAAAACTCAAGTAAAATACAAGTAACGTTACCTCAAACTTGAGTTAGTTTATTTCCATGATGGAGTCCGATACTGTTAAGTGTTGAATTTTTTTTAGCATGACCACAGTATTGGTTAGTATTAATAAATACAAATAATAGATAATACTGTTAGAAAACAGAAACGAAAGGAATATTGTTGCATAAAACTCAAGTAAAGTACAAGTACCTCAAAGTTGAGTAAATGTAGTCAGTTGATTTGAGTCAGATGTATTCATGGGAGTGAAATGTGTTTTATTTTGAAGGGGGTGACAGGAAGTGTAACGGCTGACGGTTGGTGTGTGTATTGACGCTACATGCGGGCTGATTGCAGCGCATTCCAATGTGCGCGAGATGTAACCGCTGTGCGGACTTCCAAACCGTCTTCAGCTGCAATTTGAAGGAATAAAATGTCCAACTTGAAGGAGTCCAACACTTGCCCTGACGGCTACAGGGCTTTAAGCACGAGTGAGCTGCGGGAGCTTTTGCAGAACGACGACAAAATGGACCAAATCCTTCGACTCAATGAGAAGGTAGGTATCCTCTGTTCCCCAAACAACCAAAGTGCCGTAAGGAATTTGCTCAGTATTCACGGTTTGTCAAACATCTTCTTTTAATTTTAACGGTGTGATTCCGTCGTTTTCGGGCTTTACTTTTTTTTCGTCCCTGAAAATTTGCGTTTAGGTGTTTTTGGTTATCACATTTGATGTTCAGTGTGTAACGCAAATCCGCTTTACATGGCTCATCGATTGTCTGCGTGGCGAGCGGTCGGATTTCCAATTCGTTTTCAGAAACCCCGGTCTCCTAATATTTGCGGTGAATCATTAGTTACTGAAGCGAAGATAAAAGACGCACGACTTGATTTGTGCGGTCTGTACTTCAGTGATTGTTTTATTCTACAAACGTTCTTATCGTGCAGGAAGCTTCATATCGAGGTGTTGAGGACCCCATACGCGCCGTTATGTGGTTTTAGACCTTGTGCCGAACTCCCTTTAAAATATGGCAATGTAGTGCTTCTTTATCCGGCATAGAACCTGCAGGCGATGTAGAAGATAATTTGAGAAAACAATACATTTCTTACGGTACACCATTCAATTCGGCATAATTTCAGTATATATATTAAGACTTATTTGACTAAAATGTCAACTTTTAAAACTGGTCGTCCTCCCTCCTATTACCTCAACGATATGTTGGTGAGCTGTGTTGATTCTGAATAAAAGTATACTTTTACGGTTACAGCAAGTTGTGTATTGATGTATTGGATGTATGCCGATTTGATCAGTGGTCTCTTGAAAATCAGAAAACACCTAAATTCTATTCTTTCATGGGTGTAGCTTTGTGTGTAACCATGGCAAAAAAATAGTCCGATTTTTAAAGGAATTCCACGTGCCTTTCTCTCTATGTCAGAGAGGGACGTCTCGGGGTTACATGATGACCTTCTTTACGTAAATCGACACTACATCACTCTGTCTGTCTCTCTCTCTCTCTCACACACACACACACCCATATATACAAGGTGCAGCAGTTGTTCCCAAACTTTTTCATGGGCCCCATTTTGATTAGGTTTGCCTTTGGGGGGTTGCTCAAACAGAAAAGACTCTGGCTTGCATGGGTTTCAGAGCTATGGGTGGAGTGATTACAACAGTGTGTGTGTGGTGAAACATAACCAGGGTGGGATAGTCAGCCAGAGACATGTTCTGCTAGCAAACATCAAAAGACAAGGAGTTAAATATTTAAAGAAATTCAACTATTGATATAGCTGGACTCCACTTTGAGGTGCATTGCTGTCCTCAAATACACTCTTCTTCCTTGATTTATTGAGACTGTCATGTGATTTTTGCTTAGAAACAAAGAAATACGTCATGCATTTCCCCGGTTCTTGGTAAAGGTTGTGACATTTGAAACCTAACTATGAATGAGTTGGGATGATGGGGCCACAGTGGTTCAATCTCACCAAGAGGTCATACAATTCTCCCCCGGGAGCAGAGCGGGAACTCAAAGCCAAGATCCTGAGAGCTTGGGGGGTCTTTCACTAGTCATCCAGGCTCTCATTTATCTATCATTAACAATTAATACTTGTGTGTTTGCAGAGGACATTTATCAAATAAGAAGCCTGACTCTCAGTGACGTAAGCTACTTTACTCTATGTAGAATATATCCAACATGTAGTAAATATTATCATGACTGGTTTCACCACCCTCCCCTCATCTCCAGATGAGCTCTGGGAGCAGAGTGCTCCATTAATTTCCTGTTAATGATGAATGTTATGTAAACCACTGAGTTAAATCATTCATTATGATTCATAATCATGAATTTTCCAGTCTGATTGGTGGAGTGTTCTTCATATTCTCATTAGCAACTGGCTACACGTCATGTCATGATATTTCATTGTAGTGCAATGATCTGAAACGTAATGTCAGGTTTTACCGTCAGAGCTACAGGAGCTTCTTTCTAGAGTATCCCTAAGCAATCATGCAGATTTATGCATATTTGTATTAATCCGGAAACTAGTTTACTAGAACATTCGTATGATAAAAGAAACAAAGGAGTGTTGTGACCTTTGCAGCCTTAAATGCACTGCTGCTGCACAATTCTGTTGAGGCTTAGGAGGTTGTTCTGGAAATCACAACAACAAATTGAGGTAAACAAATATTATCAAATGGGTCATAAAACACTTAATCAAGTGCTGGAGCTGACACTGAGCATTGAAATGTGCCAAAAGTTTGTCAGATTTGCAGTTTTATTTAGTTATTCTTTCATCAGATAGTTCCGGATTGAAACCAAAATTTAGCATTTCAGAGTTCATGTACGGATGCTTGTTTTTAGGCAACATTTAAAGGAGAAGTTTGACATTTTGGGGAATGCGCTTTTTAAATATAACCACCAGCTGGTAAGGTTAGTTATGGGGCTGTGGTCAAAGATAACAAAATCCCCCATACCAGCACCATTTAAAAAATAACTAGCTCAACTAACACATTCTTCATTCTGCACAAAACCCGAAATGCAAAAAAACGACAATTTTAGCTACAAAAATGTATTAATATTAATATGTGATTAGGATTGGTACAAACATATCTATAAAAAATATGGAGACCACAAAATCACAATGACAATATTGGTCAGAAAATCAAAACAAGAAGTTCTCCTCAAATTGTAAACACTTTTGCAAAAGTCATTAGTTTCTGATAGCATTACAAATTAGTGATGTTCAAGAGTGCCTGATGGTGGAATTTCCCTTTCAATGTGAAATAACAAGCAGTAAACACAACATTCAGTCTTCTTTTATCTCTGTTTTGGTTTCTACCATCTTCTAATAAAAATATCACGCTCTTCAGCTGCTAAATGCTCCACTTTGCAACCCAGCTAGTCGCTAACCTTTGAGTGTCTGCTGTCAAATGCCAAGCAGGTAGTGTGCAGCGGGTGTATTGGAGCTTTGTCAAAGAGAAGTGCTGCCTGCTGTGGTCGGAAATGACACCATGCAAGACTGTAAAGTTGCAAGCTGGAAAACCAAAAAAAACAAGGTGTAAAGCTCAGGGGGACTGTGGTTTCATCACTACACGCTACAGCTTTCACATTACAATCATTTAGGCTTTTATTAAAATTTAGAAAATGATCATAGCTTCTTTAACCTCATGCCAAATGTTGTAAGTGTTATGAAGTTATCAATTTTATTCTGAATACAGGCCTCGCGTTACATGAAAAATTCTCTTTCATGGAAAGTACTTTTGCTTTTCTAGCTTCGGACTACAGAAGCCTAATTAAGCTTAAGGGCTCATTTAAGATGAAAGAGAAACACCTATTTGCTGCATTTCACGTGGTCAGATGTGTTGGAGAAAAAAAAACGGAAAACAACAGTGTTCTCTGGCGCTGAGCTCCCAACTCCTAAGTGCTACCCAAGTGTCATTTGTCAGGGATAGTAAACACTGTCAGCCCTGCTTTACAGCCCATGCATCAAAACACAAAAAAACACTCACTCCCCAAAGACTGCAGCAGTTGTTGTTTGATAAACGAGGCGGACTTGCCAAAGCAGGAAATGGATTGTCCGTTTTGCCTCCTGTTTAAGGAAAACGGGATGGATGATTGGGCTGTAAGTCTGCAACAAACTGTGTTATCTTTATCCTCGCAGGACTTTTTTTTGAATGAACAGCAGATCTGTAGTATCTTATTCTGAACTCAGACAGACCGTCCTTTGACTAAAGGGTACATTCTGTAAATTCCTCTAAACTTGGGACTCATACATCCTTTTGATGACCCGTAAAATGTAAGACAGATGCGCTGTACAACACTGGACTGAATGAAACAGCCCTCAGGCTCCAAGTGACTGACTGCTGAAAGAAAGCAATTGAGTAAGAAAAGTATCCGGCTGGACAGAGTCATAGGAATGCTGAAACTGATGAAATAGTCAAAGAGGTTTCAGCTTTGTCGCAGTGTGAAGCTCACAAAGTGGCATTGTGTCAGTGTTTGAGACAGTCTTTCTTTACAGCTATGCTGTGACAGTATTGTTTAGCAAGGCTTAAAGGGAGTGGCATTCATTTGAATCATTTATAGCTTATGGTCTAGTGACAGTGATTACCCACCCTTCCCCCCCATATACACGCACCCCAACCCCCATCTCTCAATCCCCCAACAGCATCTAGAATTGTGACATTTGACCCATAAATGATTTTTCCCTTATGAGGCTCAGATCTCCACTTCAGGCCCCATCCACACTACTGCGTTTGCGAGACCTTTTGCTACATTTGCGCCTCCCGTCTAGACTAAAACAACGAAAACGAAGACCTAGAACGGAGACGTTTGGAAAAGCTGCCGACCCCGTTTTGTGTTTCTAAACTCCGGAGGGCGTTTTAGTGAAGACGGGCCAAAACAGAGGACTTTAGAAATGATTACGCAGCCGCTCACGCTCGGCTCTCTGATTGGGTCTTGCAAAGCAGAAACATGATGCTACTGACCTGGTTTTTGACATTGTATTTTTATTAAAATATTATGTACAGTGCAGATAACACTTGTTTCCCTACCCTTGTACTGTGCATGTCAACGTTTACTTTGCCATGACTTCCAGTCTGTTTTCCGCCGCCACACTACCATGTTACATTCAGTGACATCCACCTCGTTATTGGTGCATGCTTAAAAAAATTGGTCTGATGCTTCATCTGTATTTATTTATTCTTTTGCCAAAACTACTGGTCTATAAATAGACCATCTGCTTCATGTTTACACTGGAACACGCATGCCCAGTGTTCCTGAACAGGCCCATGTGTGTTTTCAGTCGTTTTAAGTTAGACGGAGATCAACTCCAAAACGCAGCTAAAACGCTGGTGTGGACGGAGATCGTATTCGTTTTAATTTTTCGTTTGTCAACTAAAACGGAGTAGTGTAGATGCGGCCTCAGACTCACCTGAAGTAAAGAGAGCTACTAACATTAGAAGAAATTGTAAAAATTTGTTTGAAATATAATGTTAGGCTTATTTAGGGTCAAGGCAAATGAGCAGTGGGGCTACAACACACAGAAGAGGCCGGTATTTCAGTGGTGGAAGATATACTCAGATACTTTACCTACCTACCTTTACCTAAGTCATAGTACATTACTGCAAAGACAAAATACTCCATTACAAGTAAAAGTCCTCTATTCAAAATCCAAAAGTCTAGACGCAAAATGTGCTTAAAGGATGACTTCAGCATTTTTCAACCATCAACCAATTTTTTCCATGTTTTTGTGTCTTTGAATAATTTGGACATTTTTTTAAAATTGGTCATACATTGAGTGAGCGCACTGCACTCGGCAGCAACAAAACATGACTTCAACATCGTTATTTGCGGGCAGGCTGAGATTGTTATTACAAATGTCTGACAGCATTGTGGAGAGGATCCCTACAGCGATATACCTTTTGAAACCACAGTCGCTATATCGCCATCAGCAAAGCCACCAGAATCCATTAATAAAAGCAGTAATTTACCTCGCAGAATACTGGAGTTGCTGGTCTACCACTGCCTCAGTCGGTTAGTTTGTTTGTGTTATTGTGGGGCTTTGTTGTTTTGAACAGTTAAAAATACTAAAGTCACACAATAACAAAAACTAACTGTTTGAGGTAGCAGAAGACTAGAGATGTAAAATAACAATTTTTGTCAAGGGAGTCTGGTGGAGCAGGACAGCGACTGTTTTTGGTTAAACAAAAATGATCTTACTCTTAAACAAAAATTCCATAATGTTGTCAGACACTTGTAATAACAATCTGAGCCTGTCACCGGCCAAAGCAAGCACTTTAGTGGACGTACTATGACGGAGCACAATTGCCCCCGAGGATTACTTTGCAGCCTTGTTTCAGTACTGGACAGACTTCAAAAGTGTTGTCCCAATTAGTCACATGTAAATACTCTTACCCTTAAAAGTATCAAAAGTGAAAGTAGTTGTTCTGTCAAAAAAGACCCCTGTCACTCATATATTATATATAACATCATTAAATTCTTAATATTGATTCATCAGTGTGTGAGCAGCATTTTACTGTTGTAGATGCTCGAGGTGGAGTTATTTTAAACCTTTTAATATACAGTTAGCTAGTTTAGGGCCACAACATAATTCTGAGTGGATAAAGATGATTCAATGGAGAGATAATAATAAGTGCAAGTAGCATAAAATGGAAATAAACAAGTAAAGTACAAGTAAATTCAAAGTGACCTGTCTGATTCGGCTCAGCAGCTGAATGGCTGATCGATCACAAAGAGTAGATCGTGGTGGGGGGGGGAAGACCTTTTGATTTTTTTAAAACAAATAAAACATCAGTCACAATCAGGAGCTGATGTGTGACTATATGAAGTGAATCGTGCTGTTTTAAATTAAAATAAAATGAATAAATTAAAAAATAAACAACAATGGAAAGTGAAGTGATTCTACAGGTCTGTACACATGTTTCTCTTTGTGATAGTAGTAGTACTTTTCTCCCTGTCAGGATCCTGCAGGACTGATGACTTTATTTTTCCAGTAACAAACTGTTTTGTTGGCAGGATGTTTAGCCTGTAATATGAATTGTTAGGTGTCACATTGAGTTTAATTATCCAAGCATGAAGTGATGATTGAAGTAATCTATTGTCTATTCCAAAGATGGCGTCTAAATGTCTTGCTTTGAAACTCACTTTGAAAAACCATAATTATCAAGCTCAAAAACACAAATGCTCAAACGGTTTTATTTCAATATAATAATATTTATAATACACAAATAATTCTGTTTTCAAAAGCTAAATAAAATTACATGCAGCAGTTGGGAGATGGAATGGAAATTTTTTCCTGACCGCTGTTTCATTGGCGAAGTTAAATGATGTGTTTTTGACGTCAGTAACAGGAGACTATAATAATGTAAGGGGGGCAGGTGGTAATGGTAAAAGGTCTGTATTTGTGTACCTTTCTAGTCTTTTCCCAACCACTCAATCACATTCACATTCCAACCGCACATAAGAAAAGAAATACACTGATGTCACCGAAATGAAGACCGTGGGTGCTGGGGATCAAACCACTGACCTTTTGATTATTGGACAACCGCTCTACCCCCCTGAACCACATCCACCGCAATAAAGTGGGTGGGGGAGATTGTGACAGTGACTTTTGTAGTTGTAACAGTTTCTATTCCCCTCTACAGCCTATTGTCTTTGTTTTGACATTAATTTGACATTAGATGGTGAGTGTTGTAGAAAACGTAGGACTGTGACTGGAAAGACACCAGTGCCATATCCGGTGCTGGCCTGGTTGGGATGTGGGTGGAGAATGTTGTGACTGATGGTCCCTCTTCCCTCCTTCAGCAGGTGGTGTTGAGGTACCCTTGAGGTTCACCCTTCAGGTGATTCAGTGTCCTGGGCAGCCTCCATTTGCTAGCAGCAGAAGATAAAGCAGTCTGTCTCCAACATGATTGTATCGGGCATCTCCCGGTGGCTTTCAAATAAACAGAAAATGTTCTCAGTTAAGCCACATTTCCCGCCCAACTCTAGGTTCAGTCAGGGTGTACGAACTCATGCAGCTGCAGTGGCTCTAACTCTGCAGTGTGTTGTATAGGAAAACAAGAACCACTGGGACTGTCTTTTAGCCATTTATTGCAAGGCACCAAAATGAGGTTAAACAAAGAATTTACAGTCTCTTTTGTATAAATACTGGCTGTGCCTCTATAACACCATGAACAGTGCAGTCAGTTTTCTTGGTTGAGGGCGGCATTAGCTCAGTCAATGGAGACTTGGCGTGGGAATCGAAGGGTCGCAAGTACGAGTCCACCAAGGACCATTACTGAAGGTGCCCCTGAGCAAGGCTTTGAACCCCTTATTGCTCCCCGGGCGATGCACAATAGCTGCCCACTGCTCCCAATTAGGATTGGTTAAATGCAGAGAACAACAGAATTTCCTCTCAGGACCAATACGGTATAAGAAAAGATTAAACGAATAATCATTTAATAATTAGTTTAAAAACAGCAGCAGTCCAATCCAGAAATAATGATAAAATTATATAAGAGAGAAAAGCAACAAATCCTCACATTTAAAACCTGGAACCAGTTTTTCCTTGAAAGAATTACTTTAAAGATTAATGCAAACATAAAAATAGTTGCAGATGAACTTTCTGTTGATCAACTAACCGATTAATAATTGCAGCTGTTATATATAGCAAAACTACTGAAAGAAAACAGAGTGAAGAAAATGTGCACCTTCTAGGGAAAAGCCCAGAACAAGAAGAGCTTATGTAAAGTACACAAACAGTTCGTAAAATAAAAAAACATACTTCTAACATTACCTTTTGTAGGAAAGGTATAAATCATCAAAATGGAAAATGTAAAAAGAGTTATTGTGTTCAAACAATGCCTGTCTGCCTAATCCACATGAATGTTACAGGAATTTAAAATGTCTTGGGGGCAACAGCATACACACTACTGCACAGCTGTCTCACATGCATGATAGACTAATCTTTGTTCTTCTCTTCAGTTTCAGGATCTTCAAATGGACAGGGAGATGCTGCTGACCTCTAATCGGAGCTTGGCCGAGGAGAGCCTCGCCCGACGACCCCGCCTTTGTAACGGCAAACTCCAGTTGGCGGAGAAATACCGGGAACTGTCCAACCTGGCAACCACATGCTGGGAAAAACAGAGTCAACTTGGTGAGTTTACCCCAGCACTGAAGAGACTGAGAGGAGGGGGGTAAGGGCGACTGTTTCTGGTTTCATACACAATGCCAGCGAACGATCACTGTGAAGACGTAAGTTGTTGTGATGACAAGGTCACTGGTTCATATGGCCTTGCTAAGTGAAAGTGAAAGTATTGGTGCAACTTCTTAAAAGCCATTTTTTCTAATGGTAAGACAGCTTTGGATGACTTGGTATTGTTTTAGTGTTCTTAAGGTTTCATGTAGACTTCAGTGAAAAGAAACCAAAATAAGAAATCGCAGAAAAAATAGGTTGGTTCCTAACCACTTAAGGTTAAAACTAATTATACATGATATCCCACAGTGGCTCCTCAGTGTCTCACCTTGTAATTGCAAGCAAGACACTCAGCCTTTACTGTGCACTTTGGGACATAGAAAGCAAAAAATTAAACTGGAATCGCTTTTGACTCATTGTGACACTCTGGCTGGGTGAAAGAATGAGGGAAGTTTCACATGAGAGTACAGAAAAGCTTCGGCGTGTCAGTGAGACGAGCCTTCAACCGCCCAGCGAAAGCCTCAGCATGACTGGAGTTTGGTCATGGGAACGAAGCGGAGCATATCAAATGCCAGCAGGAAGCTTGCAGCAGTTGTCAAGGAATTTGCGGGGTGAAAGGGGCCTTGTCTTTGTTTAGGCAAGTCATGCTTTTGACAGGGCAGCTATAGGGCAGCACCAGAGGATGTCTTTTTAAGCCTCTGCCCTAAATTATAAGCCTCATGGGCAAGATTTAGAAATTCCTCACAGTGTAAGAGCCGTGCCAAGAGCAGGTGATAAAATAAATCCCGCTGCATTAATTCCAGAGGCAATGTGTACTGCTTTTTTTTATTTATAACTCTGAGTGTAGGCCTTCATGGAGCAGGCCAGTGCTTGGTTTACCTTAATGGAACAGCGTTGCCAGATTTGTGCAACAGCCTCAGCTGCCGGCCAGTGATGGAAGTTGGGAGGAATGTTAAACTTCCTGTCAATGTGTGCGCATTACGCAGATGCTATCCCACCTCCCAAGCTAAGCAGGATGGGTGGGGGTCCGTCCTTCCTCTGCAAAACATCAGATTCTCATTTGCTGCAACAAGGGACTGGGAGGGAAAAAAGAAGATGAATGAGGAGGGTTTTCTTGAGGCGAGTAATTGTAGCAGAGACAAACTGTGGAGTGGATCAAGGCAGACAGCTGTATTGTTTTATACATCCTGCTGTTTGGGATCGGTGGCCAGAGAAAGCTGGCAGAGTGTGCTGTGGTCCCCAGGTGGAGTTGAAACCTTGAGTGTTTCTTAACGACACTTTCTCACAGCTATTATTGGCATCTATTTCCCTCTGCTTCTTTCTGCTGCTAGTCTAGTTGCTAACCTTAGCACTGACTTTTAAACTTTTTGAAATAAACGATCACACATAGGTGACTCTTCTTTTAAAACAATGCTGTCTCTTTATGTCTAAATTATGTCTATATATGCCACTCATTTGCTTTTGCGTGCAAAGCGACTGAGAGTCCAAGGTGCAGTTAGGTTTAGGCAACAAAAGCACTTTGGTAGTAAGGGAAAGATCATGGTCTTGGTTAAATGTTAATTAAAGTAGTACATGAATAAAGAGGTCATTATGCTTTCCCTTTCTTTTATGGTATTATATATCTTTTAGAAGGTCGTTGGTTCAAATCCTGGTCATCCCGGCCTTTCTGTGTGGAGTTTACATGTTCTCCCCATGTCCAAGTGGGTTCTCTCCGGGTGCTCGGGCTTCCTCCCACCATCCAAAAACATGCAGGCTAGGTTAACTGGTGTCTCACAAAATTGTACTTAGGTGTGGATGGGAGTGTGAGTGGTTGTTTGTCCATGTGTGGCCCTGCGATGGACTGCCGACCTATCCACGGTGTACCCCACCTTTCGCCCAATTTAAGCTGGGATTGGCTCCAGCCCCCTGCGACCCTGTACGCAGAATAAGCGGTTGACAATGGATGGATGGCTAGATGGATGGATATCTTTTTGTGCATGTAATAGGTTTGCAATGTAAAAGTCCAGTGCAGAGTGCACAGTTAAAACTTCTATGAAAAATAAATAAGTAAATCACCCAGAACAGGTACTAAAATTGCACATGCAATATTTTAGAATGCTTGATGGATAACGGGTCAAATGTTGACAGTATCAGATCACTTGGAGATATTTTTGGCGCAGCCACGGTGCTATTTAAAACATGCACACTGTGTCAGATATGGTGTCACTAACTATGAATCAAAGAGTTTTCTGTCTGGATTTCTGCAGTCAGGCTTAAAATGACACATTAAAAAACCACGTTAAAACAGTTAGAGATACCAGTATTTAAGTACATTCAGTGGACCAGAATGCACTGCAGCCAGAACATACAGTAACTTTAAGTTGTTTAGAGTTTGACATATGTCCACAGTGGCTAGTTTACTGTGTTAAATGTTTATTTGGCTGCTTTAGATTCCTCAGTGGGTGGTGAAAGGCATTGTGGGTCACTTCAGTGAAATCACTACTGAAGCAGAGGTAGGGTAAATCGACTATTCGTCAAACCCCTCCCCCTGAACAGCAATTGTCCAATCATAGCTTAGCAAGCATAACGAGTCACAACAGGACTATCAAACTTTGGATTTGTAAGAGGGATACTCTATATAAAGAGTTTGGATCCTGGTTTCATTAATATTTTACCATCTTGAAAACCAAAAATACAAGCACAAGTATGTTTGTCTGCTTGCCTGCTAACGTAAAATGCAAACTTTATCATGTCTGGCGTTATGTTAGCTTAATTAGCTTGCTAGCAACAGGTGATCAAATGTGTGTATTGCCATTTCAGCTGGCAAATAGTCAGCTGACTAGATAACAAAAACCTGCTTTTGTCTACGTTTGTCTAAAGTCAAGGACTCTCTGTTTTTAAAATACTAATAATTTTTAAAGTCAGTCTGCCACCAAGCGGGAAGCTTCCGGTCTACAATATGAAGCGGATGCGGAAGTGCCCGAAAAAGCTGCATTCTATTGAAAATCCAGCAGGGGGTGACTCTTCTGGTTGCAAAAAGAAGTCCGGCTCCATTAGAAATAATGGGAAAATGACCCTACTTCTCAGCTGAATAATTACCCCAGTAAACACTTTCCTGATGAGTTTATGGTCTCAGTCACTAGTTTCAAGTCTTTTTCAATACAAAATGATGTTCATTTTGGAAATTATGGTCCCATTTATTTTAAAATAGACCACAAAGCAGAGTATGTTTTAGGGCCAGTCGTTACCATGGCGACCTGTCAATCAGGCTAGAGCCGACTCGTACCCTTGGCACTGTGTAAATTTAACCAGCCCCGTTGTAAAAGCTTATTAGAAGTTGGCTGTTCACTTTCTCTGGTGAGTACATTTAGTTTTAAGACTGTTGTTTACCAGACAAAGTTATCAGCCCTGTTAAAATTACAGTAAATGTGAGTTACAGTTGCACCTAGCTAAGAAAGCTAGCTAGCTCCACACACGCCGTTAGCTCCGCTGTATCGTCACTTCCGGGCACTTCCTGGTTGCAAAAACTCATGGCTTCAAAACGGCAGTCCACAAACCAACGGGTGACGTCACCATGACTACATCCATTTCTTATATACAGTCTATGTCTGCCACTCAATGTAAACTGCAGAAGGACAGGCCAATACATTAGCACAAAATGGCTCTTAATTGGCACAAAAGTGTTTAACATTGCAGATGAAGAAGACATACTTTATTAATGCTGCACGGGGACATTCAATGTTTTGTGGATGATATTTATTTCTGTAGCACAACTCATCCCTACTGTGACTAAGAACCATTTGCATTAACCTATTGTTAATGTTATCAGATGCTGAATTTAATGTCAGGTTGACTTTTAAAGAGAGATATCCAAACTTTTACCATAACAGAAAATTATGAAATGACACTCGAAGTTTAACAATTTGAACACCATTTGTCAGCTGTGTCAGCAGAGCAGCCTCATGTTTGGTTCCAGGTATCAGTTTATTCAAACCATTGTAGGCAGGCTCTTGTGGTTCATTTGCTAACTTTTAGCTGTTTGACTGCTGCAGTCTACCTACTAGTCTTCTTTCATCTCCTGTTATCCATGTGCAAATCCATGTTTTACATTTAAAGAAGCATGTAAGTGCAGATAATACGTTCTTGCGAAACTTGAAAAATGTGTAGTATGAATTGAAACGTAACCAACCGACCACACAGTAAATTCCCACATGCCCACTAGTTCAGGACAAGCAGGGGTCAGTCTGCTGCATGACTGTACTTGCTATGTCTTTTTATTCATATTTGCATTTGTGATGTTGGGTGTGGTCATCAAAATGGGATTATGGGCTTGTTTGTTGCCACCATACAAGATCTAAATGAATCTGAACTCTGAAACAAGGCTTTTGTATTCACTTCCTCTGGGATCCCAGCTGACTGACTGTAGGTGGAGAACAAAGTGCATATGGTGTCAGGAACCCTTTAAACTTTTTGTTTGGGACTTTCCATATTCAGAGTACTCTGACTGAAAGTCTAGTCTATAGTAGGTTTTAAGGATGGATAATATCTGAATATTTCTTTGTGTTTCTCAGTGTCTGACTCCAACTTTGTGTTGTAGATGTAGACATTTGCAAGGTGTTTTACCATCTATGAGTTAGCTCAGTTTCTGATACATAGATGATTTTAGGGAGTAAAAGAAGTGGTGTCAGAACATATAAAGATGCTGATTTTACTCACAGTTAGTAGCAGTTATGTAGATGAGTCAGACAAAGCAAAGGGGTTAAGTTCCTGTCTGCCACCACAAAAACCCAGGGGTTGGATTTTCGTTAGAGGTACTTTCAGCTTGTGTACCAAAATAATTATCTGTGTTTGCAAGTGGGAAGCCAGCAAGGCTTCTCACTATTGTTGCTGCAATATGTAGTTGTGATAGGGCTGGACAATAATTATCGCAATATAATTTTTTTTCAATAACAATATAGCAAATGTTCAATAATTATTCAATAAATGTTTGATTTGATTCACTTGAATCACACAACTTAGGACTGATTTTTTTTTTTATTAAGATGTTTATTTTGTTGAGGAAAACAGTACAGAAAAAAAGCTTTTACTTAATTTTACTCGTGCATATTTGTTGAAAAAGATTTTATCATAATTGTTTTGAATGTTCTCCCTCAGATTTGGTGAAGTGATCCACTGTCTGGAATCAAATGTTTGTCATGTCCTGACATTAAAAAGAGTTTAAACCACAATTAACCATCAAGTTTCTTCAACTTTCACTGAGGAGCAAAAATCAGTTTAAAACTCAATAGAAATAACGATTTGATACTTATCGTGATAATTATCGATATTGAAAGAGATGAAAATTTTTGAAAAATCGTGATAACATTTTTGGCCATATCGTCCAGCCCTAATTTGTGACTTTTTTTTTTATGACCAATATTTTGATTATTTCCTGCATCTTTATCTTGTTACTACATTATCTGAACCCTGGGTTTTTCAGAGAAAATTGAATAACTTCATGGTGTCTAACGCATGGCAATAATGATAAACTGGGATAAATGAGGAAGAAGAATCCTGGTGTCCCATATTCACAGCTTTTAATTTGCTTAACATAAAACTATGATATGATGTGCGTAAAAGATTAACGGGAGACTGTCTGTCACATGTCAACCAACAAGCTACCTGCCAGCTAACCTGTCTAAAATTGACATGAGGCGATCATCTAGCTTGTTTATGTAGAAAAATACTTGCAACTCTGTTGGTTTGAAAACTACACAGCCTTATTTTGTCATATCAAATTATACAATCAAGTTTTTTCCTCTTTGACAAAACCATCTTTGGCCAAGTGTAAATAATGTAGACACCAGCACACAGAGAGCATATCAACCAGACAACAGTCAAGAGTCATTTATTGTTGTTTTAGTGCAGAATTACAGTTAATAAGCTACAGCTGAGTAAATTTGCCAGCGACTGGTGTCATTATTGTGAGATGTAAGAGGCCGCTAGAAAATACTGAACTGTGTTTTCAGAGTTTAATTGATGTGTGATAAGCAAGCTGGATAGAATAAACCCAAGTTATTTCGGCAGACTCAAGTGATTGTTTTCAAATGAGACAATCATAACTGGTGGAAGCTGTCACCTGCTACAGCTTGTGAAGATAGTATTAACCATGTAAAATGTAGTTAAAATTGCTATTGCAATTTGAACATTTCACTCTTTCAGATCATAATTTCTATATAAAAACAATTCATCATTCACCCGTAGCTGCTGCACTAGTGTTATTCCTACTTGCCTTGAGGGCACCTGCACATTGGGGGTTTGATTAGGGGAGTAGCATGAAACTCGCTCCCAGCACTCCTCTAACCACCAATAGGGTTAGCAGTGGCATGGATGAAAGGGCACAGGGCATTCCCAATGGGGAAGAAACCAAGAAAAGTCCTTGAAATAGATTTAATATGAAGCTGTCAGAGGACAGAAACATGGCTTCTGGCACTAGACAGCTGTTTTAAGCCAGCGTTAATCCCATGGGCTGCATTGACCAGTGTATGAACAGGCTGAGAAAAGATCATCAACCCACAGAAACTCAAAACAACAGAAGGAAAAAAGATGTCATGGTGCTGATCACACTATCTGATCGACGGTTCACAACATAGTGTTGCACGCCTGAAAGGAACAGATGGTGGAAAAAATGGATAGGCTGATGCTGTCTAACATTTTAATAACAAATCTAATTTCTCTCAGTAGAGCGTGGCAGCACCCGGCTGACATTTGTGAATTAACTTGAAAATAGCAGAAGTGTTACACTCTGTTTGAAGCTGTGAAGCTGTTATGCCACTTGTGTTGGATAAAACAGAAAGCCTCTCAGGTTGCCAGGCTTTGTCGCCGTGTTAGAGAGGACAAACATGAGGCTTGAGAGCTGCAGGAGTGTAATTCACTGCTGATTTGTTGGCTAATTTTCAAGCCTCGGATACATCCATGCCCCGCAAGGCCCCATCTGTAATACCATGACCTATTTGTGTATAATCAGCAGCAGATCGCTTGCCCGGCATGTTAAACTGCATTTCTTCACTTGATTTCTCATAACCATTCAGCACAGTAGGGTTTGCAGCTTTTGAAGGGGAAAGAATTGTATTCTTTATAATCGACCAATGGCATGATGTCCATGTTTGTGTTGCTTCCAGCTGGCACGCCATCAGTCAGTTGCAGTGATATCTATCAGCCTTTGACCAGAGACGATGTTACCGGCAGGTCAGGCATAAAACGTGGAAGTCTGTTGTGCTTAAAGGCAAGAATGAACATTGCAAGAAAAGCCACGCTACACTGATATTTTACCGACATTTCAGAGTCGGTTCACTTCCTGAGGTGCATTTTACCACACCATTTTACATTTTACACAAGCCTTTGAAAGTCTAACCCCCGTCTCCATGATAAATAAGCATTTAAAGCTTCACTTTCTTGTGATGGATTGGCATGTAAAATTGATCTGTAAATTCAAATAAATGATTCTTATAGTTCCTGTTGTCCATAGCTGCATTATACTTGATGAAAACATCCTTCCGTTCATTAAATTCCTGCTGCACTCTGAAGGCAGCAGGACGCATAAGTTGATAAATCTGCAGCCTCTGATTTGAGAAGTGCTGCGTTACATACAACCATCCACTGTGTTTAACACACGTGCAAATGACACCAAGCTGCTACAGAATAACCACACACACATCTACACACATCAGGCAGGTTTGTCATAACACCGGTGCTCATCAGTCCTGTGTCACAGCCTTTTTTCCAACATGAAATGCATTATAGTGCACTTCCTGTTGCATCACATCAGTTACAACGTGATGTAACAGTTTACATCAACTACAGCAGAATTATGTCTATCGTCATTTTACTAATTAGCTGTTTAAAAGCCCACACCATCTGCCTCTGGCTGCAGATCTGTGGTGCTGTGTGTTCACATCTTTTCACTCTGCACCATCCAGACATGATTTGATGAATTGTACAAATGTGGTTAACAGTCTCTCCTCGAAGGCATTCGCAGTGTTGCACTCAGGTTGAACACATGAGAAGTGACAGAAGCACTTGTTTAAAGAATGAAAAAAGAGAGCTTGAGAGTGAAGTTCAAACCCTACTTTAATCCCTCTGCATACCTGCCCATTTCTACATAAGGTGGACCTGATTGTTGGATTGTCCGTTTCAGAAAGTTATTTTCAGTAGGTTCACTGAGGCCTCAAGTCTACCTCAGCATCCTATCGTGACAAGAAACTAACCTTTACCTTTGATACTATTTATTAGGAATACAGCATCATGGTTGCATTTTTTCACAGGATGCTTTAGGGACTAGATCTCAGCAGAAACACAAGTGACTGAAAGAAATAGCTGAGCCTCTACAGCAACGATCTGCAATCTGAGACAGGTGAATTATCCTGCACTCTATGTCAGTGTACCTCAGAGTCTGGAGGTCTCGGGTAGTCTCAGCAGGGTCTATTAACATGATGACATCGGCTGCTTGCTGAGAAGTTGCTTCTCAGCCCACACAGTGACAGTAACTGTCACATTGATCAGTGTTTCCCACAGCGCGAGTCCTCCCAACAACACGGTGTGTGTTTGGACTCTGCATCGCCTCAGTTCATTGTAAACCTGACCGGACTGGACATCTTGACAGTAAGGGCCTGCAGAGCATTGGTGCCTGACAGTCGGTCCGCTTATTTTGTTGTGGGAACAGGCTTTTCAGCTTTTAATGACTCCAGACCAGTCAAAGCACAACAACACTATCTTTGATTTGGTTGGTCCGGTCTGGGCAGTCCAGTTCAGGACAGAAATATGAGATCAGCGCCCACGACAACCAATGGAGGTTTAGCTCACAGTGAAAAGAAAGAGAATGAAGCAGAAAAGCTTTTTAACAAATACATTTTTTTTAAAATTTACATTAGAAGAAAAACCAAACCCCTCATGTTTTACTTTGGTAAGTAAATACTTTTCTTCAGAGGAATATGTTTCTGATAGAACTATAATATTCCAACATATCTATCAATATACGTGTGTAAATATTGGAGCTGCTGATCATTCTTTTCATTATCCACATGTCTGTTTTTAAAAACAAAATATTTTAAAATTCCCATTACTATTCCCATCAACATAACTTATGAGACCAACCATCTGCCATGCAAAGATATTTAATTTACTATTATGTGAAATTAAGAAACGCAGTGAGTCACACATTTGCTGTGGAACCAGAGAATGTTTGGAATTTTTGCTCAACATATGACCTAAGTAATCAATCTAGCACTGCAGACAATTATCATTTTCACCATAAATTAATCTGACAGTAAATAATAAAAACAAATGGTTTGTATATAAAATGTCAAATCCAAGCTGACCTGAAATATTTACACTTCACCATCACAAAGTACTTCTAATCGAATATCAGAATAGCTTTAATTAATTTTCAGCCGATGGACTAATTGATTAATTAGCTAATAGTTTATCTACATTAAGCAACCAATCATTTTGGCCCTAACAAGTATGGAATTACAATATCATATTGTTTAATAATCCTTTAATAATGTCACATTATCGAGATAATCGTCAGAACAGGCAGCAGATTTCATAAGGACTTTATTTGTTTAGAAGGTACTTCTAATGCAATTGTCTACAGGCAGAAACCTCAGAGGCCTTAAAGAGGTGGTATTATGCTTTTGGCTTTTTTCCTCTCCTTTATTGAGGTATATATCTTTTTTGTGCATGTAACAGGTTTGCAAAGAGATAAAGCCCAAAGTCCAGCCCAAAGGGAGTTCCCATCTCCCACAGAAAGCTGTGCTCAAACAGCTCGTTTGTAATCCAGCGCTTCACTTCCTTCACTTGTGATGTCACAATGAAAATGCGTCATAAAGCTTGCCAAGCGGCTACGGGGGGTCAGACACACCCTCAAACCAAGCTAGTCTGAGCGGAGGCCCTTTGGCTCGACTCGCCTTTGTTTGGGTTTCCATTGTAGAAATGT
>JAPMOB010228285.1:0-10507 GCA_029875015.1 Lepomis gibbosus
GGCCGAGCGAGGTTGTAACTGGAACGGCGTCAACTCGGGTGTGACGTCATTCCCAGCTCCGACCTCCGAGGTAAATGGAACGTAGCGACAGTTGCATCCATGTTAGCACGTCACGTTTGATGTGGTAATTTCACAGTAGGCACACAAACAGGTTCGAAGACTTGTTCTTGCCCCCTACAGTGCAATTCGGCGCTAAAATATCAAGGTGAAAGTCATCATAGCTGGCATAGTATAGACCCAGCTCCCAACCCAACTTTGAGAATAGATTAACGGTGATATTTTTTTTATCGCCCGATAAGAGTCTCACGTTAACGCAGCATGTTAACGCCGATAACGGCCCACCGCTAAGTAGATAGGAATGACCCATTCCAAGGTAATGGAAACATAATGGATCCTTATGTAAGGTCTTCATACGCCACTGAAAACATAATTATGGAATTATATTGCATTTATATATTATTATATTACATTTCTGTCAATTAATCCTCAGAAATATTGAACCTGAATCTTTAAACCAACCATTCATGGGATAAATTTGAGAATAAGACACTTGTTCATGTACGTGCCGACTGAGCTGTAAATCTAGATATAAGAAGCATTACTGACTTACTCTGAATTTAAGCATTAATCATTTTGTTATTTTTAGCCTGGGCCCTATTTTCAAATATTTTGGTATGGTAATGACTCGTTGATACAACAAGTTTTGGATCTGTACAGTACATATTTTTGCTAGCAACAGGTTCAGACTGCTATACCTGTAACTATCACTCTGAGGTCTCGTGAGAGGCAAGTTGGTGCAGGAAACGCCGGTGGAGACAAGGGTTTGAGAGACACAACAAACTCCCCCCCTTTGTTTCCACTGGCATCATCCAGTAAATGAAACAAAACAGATGATGTGTGATGATCACAGTATTGTCAGAGAGGGTTATATTTAGGTCTATTACAGATACACACAAACACACACATATGTACCTGCAGGATCTCTTCATAGGACTGTCTGATGGAGTCTTGCAGAGGAGTGTTCCTCTGTCCAGCCTCCTCCACCTTCCTCTTGGCCTGCTTAACCTCCTCTCTGAGCTTCTTCAGTCTCCACCTGGCTCTGGCAAGTTCCCTCTCATACTCCTCCACCTGGCTCTCCTTCTGCACCTCCTCTGCCTGCAGAGATAAGAGCTGGAAAGAGACAGCCCATTGTAATTATTATTTATTAGTTTGAAACAAATTGTAAAGAAAGTGTTTAGTTTTGAAAAGCAAAACCCCCCCACCCCCTGTTAGTTCCAAATTACACAGGTCTACAGATCACCTTGTCAGTAGAGGGGACTCTACTGACAAGGTGAGTGGGTAAAAAAACAGATAGGAAGTCCAACTGTGCTTAAACTATCTTATCTAACTAATCAAGCCACTTTTAAGCTTATGGGGATTTTTATAAGGAATTCTAGCTATTATAATGTATGTTATGTCCTGACAGGAAGCTATGCTTCTTTTAGGCAATATTATCAGGAAACACTCACAAACTTTTCATAATTATGCAGATGACACAGTAACAAATGCAAGGACTAGTTTTTCAGTCCATGCATTTGTTACTTCTAGGCTGGATTACTGCAATTCCTTATGATCAGGCTCCTTGAAAAAGTCCATTAAGACTCTTCAGCTGATCCAGAATGCTGCAGCACGTGTTCTAACAGGAATCAGGAAAAGAGATTCTGCACTGGCTTCCTGTAAAATCCAGAATAGAATTTAAAATCCTTCTTCTCACCTACAAAGCTCTTAATGGTCAGGCACCATCTTATCTTAAAGAGCGCAGAGTACCTTACGACCCTCCCAGAATACAGGGTTACTTGTGGTTCCTACAGTCTCCAAAAGTTATATTTATACATGCATACTGTATCTATTTAAATTAAAGTACACATGCAGTTTACAGTGAGATAAGTAGCTATACAGAATCAGCTCATAATTACCTGTTGACTCTCTTCATAGCAGAACTGCCTGGTTGCCTTTATTTGCTGTATCAGCTTCTCTTTGTGTTTCTCTAATTTAACCAGGGTCTCCTCCAGCTCCTTACGGTCCGACTGCTGCTCCTGAAGCTCCAAATTCTCCACTGCCACTGCATTCTCCAGCTCCTGCAATCACACCCACACACACACACACACACACACACTCTCTCTCTTTAGGATTTAAGAATGATTCAGACTTGTCTGTGGAATGATAAAACAGGCATGTAGAGGTACACACACACACACAGGTGAGAAATGTGGACTGAACTGTTCTTTCACAACATCCAAATAATCCTAATAGGTAGTCAATGGTTTGAGTCCTGCTGTTACAAAAGTGAACTGAGATATGTCATCACATTAATCAGTCCCTCCAGGATTCCGCAATGTCACCATTGTTACTATTAACATAAATTAAACAAATCCCTGCGAATTCTACACAACTTGCAATTTTGATAAATCACCTCAACTTTTCCGCAAATTTGACTTTTCTCTCTGTCTCTCTCTCTCGCCTGTCATTCACCTGTCTTGTGCAGAGTTTAGAATGCATTCTGTGCTGCCGACAACTGCATGCACTGTTTTCTGCAAAACGTTGTTATACATCAGCTTGTCACTTCCTTGTTTATGTCTCACATTTGCCAACAAAAGAAATACTGTGAAAAACAGAATTTGGATCTTCTTTACCAAAACAGGGGAAAACTGCTTGGCAAAATGTGCAGTATTGTGGTTGAACATAAAGGAAACCCTTCTGGAAGTACTGTAATGATTCAATTATAATTCGAAAATCACATCTACCAGTGCAGTTTTTACTTATTCCCACAATTTCACCACAAATCAGGCATTTTAGGCCGCAACAATCACAAAAAAGACCCACAAAATCCTGGAGGGACAGATTAACATGCACCCTGTTTAGCTCAACATGTGATCAACATCAGATTAGAAAAAAGATTGAAATGCTGCTGGTTTGTTGTTATACCCAGGTCAACTGCATGTGTGCAACAGTGAACAAATAAGCCTAGCATAGCTGTTTAGCCTTTTGGCTCAAAGACTAGATTTGGTAGTCTTAGCCACCGTACTGCAGCTCAGGTTAAAGGTCCTAGCAATCTTTTTATAGCCTAGGCTATCTTTATTAGAGCAGCCATTCTTTTCTTCAGAGTTCTTTGCCATGAGGTGCTATGTTGAACTTCCAGAGACCATTATGAGGGAGTGAGAGCGATAACAGCAAATTTAGCACACCTGCTCCCCATTCACACCTGAGACCTTGTAACACTAACGAGTCACATGACACCAGGGAGGGAAATGGCTAATTGGGACCAATTTGACCATTTTCACTTAGGGGTGAACTCACTTTTGTTGCCAGCAGTTTAGACATTAATGGCTGCGTGATGTGTTATTTTGAGGGGACAGCAAATTTACAGTTATACAAGCTGTACACAGCTGTACACTACTTTACATTGTCATTTCTTCAGTGTTGTCACATGAAAAGATATTTCAAATACTTACAAAAATGTGAGGGGTGTACTCACTTTTGTGAGATACTGTATGTTTCCTTTACTGCTACAGCAAAACCGCAGAGCCAGAAGGAAAAAGCTGCTGGGGGCTTTGGGTACATAACCAGGTGTCTTCAAGTGCCCATCAGGTACACTATTGTAGCAAGACAGCAGTTGTGTCATCACCCACCGAGCAGATGGCCTGACTCAAGGCCCTCCAAACACCCAAAAACAGGAGGGGGGGTCAAAAGTGTCCTGTCAAACCAAAGGCTTGTTTTCCCACTCTGATTTTCTAAGTTGAGAATCTAACTTATCTAACGCTATGTAGCATGTCCATACTGACATATTGATCATAAGTTTAAACATTAATATTTGTGTTAACGATCTATGCAGTATAGAAGCAGCTAAAGCAGGTGACCCTGAAGAATTTAAGAGGTTTTATACATCCATAGAACTTCTATAAAACCAGACCAGGTGTTTAATGGAGACCTGCGTTTACTTGTCAAAACTTGTTCCCACACCAGGCCAGTAAACGGGGTAGGCAGCTATTTGGGACTCTATTAATTGAAGTTTTACGGTAACTGACTCACCTCAAGACTGCTAAAATGATGATTTAACCCTGTCCAGATAATTTACCTCTCCTTGAACTATGAATATCAGGTGGACAGAAAACTAACCCTTCCAAAATGGATCTCCCCACACACACACACACACACGTACATACGGGGCGGCTGTGGCTCAGGAGGTAGAGCGGGTTGGCCGTTAATCGGAAGGTCGGCGGTTCAATCCCCGGCTCCCCCAGGCTGCGTGTCGAAGTGTCCTTGGGCAAGACACTGAACCCCAAATTGCCCCTGGCGGCTGTTCCGCCAGTGAGTGAATGTGTGTGTGAAAGGTGAATGCAGAAGTAGTGTAAAAAGCGCTTTGAGTAGTCGAAAAGACTAGAAAGGCGCTATACAAGTACGGAGCATTTACACACACACACACACACACACACCTCTTCAGATACTGGTGTGGAACTCATATCACCGACAGATGTGGTCAAAAAAATGCTACAGTGCTGTGATTTGGAGAACACACAAACTCAAATTCTCCAGCCTACAGTCTCACAATCTGTGGTGAAGCACAAATGTTAAAGACCATTAAATACGATCGCACAGAATACTATCCTTTGTTATGCAGTCAATCTTCCAGGCTCCTAGGCCAAGGATTGAATTAAATATGAATTTTTACTAGAGCTGACCCAAAATAATCGAATATTCAATTCTTCGATGGGTGGATCATAACATTTTGGCGATATGGGTGTGCTCAACGTCTGATTTTACATAGAACTACTAGTTTTCTCCCAATAAGTTAATATACAACCTATTACAATATACATTTCAACGTTTAAAGTTGTAAATAAACATGTAAAGAGTATAAAACTTTCAATAAATGTTTCTAAAGTGCGTAAATAAATCCAAAATTGTAACCCTAACCCTGGGTCGTCAGTGCCCATGTGTAGGCGTAGCGTGTATGTGTGCAGTGGCAGAAGAAGAACACTTGCTGAAGAGACCTGAGTTGTCCACAACTCGCAGGACGTTTGGATAATTTATCACTGTTGATGAACCACACAAAGAATATTGTCAGTTAATCATTTTTAAATAGATGGCTACTTGAAAGAGACCCGCAAGGAATCGCGGACGTGCATGCAGTTGTCAGCAGCACAGAATGCATGCTAAACTCTGCACAAGACGTGAATGACAGGCGAGACAGAGAGAGAGACAGAGAGAGAGACAGAGAGAGAAAAGGGTCTTCAAAAAGCCTCAGTTTAACTGGAAATGTACAGTGTAAGTTGAATGAATAGAGACTGCAGCTCTGCAGCTGCTAAAGATTAAAGCGGAGCTATCATGTGAAACACCCCCACCCAACTCCCGCCTCCCAAAAGCCTGCACAAAAACACACATGATTTGACAATCAGTCCACTATAGGCAGGACTTAACGATTCTGATTCGACTATGTAAATCCTTAGTGGGTGACAGCCCTAATTCTTATAAGTAATCAGTTAGGTGCAATACCCTATGCCCCACACCCTACACCGTCACCTAGGGCTTAGCCTGACGTGCACCTCCTCAAAAGTGTAACTACATGTTGAGTCGACGCGGACCATAAGCTCTGTGATTGGTCACAGGAAGTGCCTGTACTTTGAAGTAACTTTTACTAGTGGCCAAAACGGCAGCTGGATTAGAGGTCGACCGATATGGTTTTTTTCACGCCGATGCCGATCTTTTGAAATCCGGGTCGGCCGATGGCCGATTAATGCTGCCATTTTACTTTGGCCGATATTTGGCTGATATTTGCTTGGTTTTTAACCTCTATTTGAAATTTAAAATGTAAAAGACATGATAATTACTTTGTGTCCATTTATCTGTATATTATTGTTCATGTTTATTGTTTAACCTGATGTCGTGTTTCAACTACTTTCTCATAGTTTTCCTAGTTTTCATTAATCTGTTATGATTACTATTAACTGTGTTGTTTCACAGTAACAGTTCTGATCATTAACGATGGTTAACCATAGCTTTCCCTTTCATCTAATGCTTATGGACGATTTAACCTAAAATCAAAATCATGATTATGACCTCTGCTGCTAAAATTTCACTCTCATTAATGTAAATGCGAAACAACTGTTACTGATTTCCACCCGCACACTGTGCAAGCACGGCAACACATGCTTTCCCAGTTTACTCTCCTCATTCATCAAAGAACATCTAAGTTACATAACAGCTGCAGTTATAAGAGCAGTGGAGTTAACGTCAGGCCTTGTGTGGTTCATAGCAAGTGAGTGATGGAGCCAATGAGAGAGAGCGAGCGGCAGAAAGTGAAGGAAAAGGCGAGCGAGTTCGTTTTCAGTCTGGCAGTAAATGTGTGGGTCACAGTGTCTCCGTTAATAAAATGGTCTGTTGTTTCGCCAGCTTCTGGAAAGTGAAGGCAGTTCACTCAGCCTGAGCTTCACACTCCGGTCTGGAAGCTCAGCAGGACCGGATGGGGTCAAGTGACCATTCCTGCCTCCAGGAACTTCCCAGTTCTCCATTCTCCTTCGTCTACTCCTGGGCGGGAGATCTGACTCGACAATTTTCTAAAAGCTTTAACTGAGATCTCTTTTGATTCATCTTAGCAACCTTAAGTATACCCAAGGTCTCGTGCAACGTTAGTGAATTTATCTTTTTCGTTTTGTTTAAAGTTATTAGGTTGTTTACGTACCTTTGATTGGGACTAACAATCGCATTTTAATTAGCTTCCACTACTTCCAAAGACCAACAGAATTTGGTGGTTAGTCAAAAAAGTCAGCTGAGGAAACAACAAAGCAATAAGGCAAACAAACTCGACATTCTGTGGTCAGGGTTGATGTTCTGTAGCTCTGAAATCTATAGCCTAATGTCAGAATTAGTGATCACCATAGGAACCAAAACCTGCGTCCATTTGTTTCCTTTATTTCCTTAGAGTCATATTCTTTTCACAACAGCCAAACAGCATTTACATTGAACCCTATCAAGTCTGTGTGTGTACTGTTTTTAATGCGGGTTTATGCATATGGAGGATTCCCAATGATTTAAACTGACTGAACGATAAATAACTGATCACTTGTTACTAACTGTTGTAATTATTAAGCTATACCCAAGGTTTCCTGTCACTTGGGCGGACAGCGATGTTGGGTGCTGCCACAGAATTTTAACGTGTGCATATGAAATTAACATGTCCAAGTATTACTATTCATATTTTTAAAAACAAAGTAAAGCTGCACTACACTATACACTGCAGACTACAAATAGAAGCTTCATTATATTGGGAGCCAACCAGTACCAGTACCCAGTATGCCAGCAGGTGTACTGGGTATTGTACTGACATGTCAGTTAGTTAGTTGTGTTATTAACCCTGTGAACCTGATTGACACATTTTGTTTCAACATTTGTGTCCCTTCTTCTCAGAGTAATAACTCAAGTCAAATAGGTACACACACGTTCATTTTTACACACACAGCTTTGCTCCAGTGATATCAGTACTGTGTCGTGTGCATCAATAGTAGAAACTAAACAACACAGGTGCTCAAACGATTGGCCAATCAGTTGAAACAGAAAATTATTCAGCCAGCAACAATTTACAACAATTAATCAATCCTTTAAAAGTTCTTTTCAGCAAAACTGCTAAAACCTCAAAGATTCTAGCTTCCTTAATGTGAAAATTTGCATATTTTCTTTGTTTTCTTCTATCTGAGTGAGAAAATAAATTCTGTCTATAATAAATACCTGAATAATCAGTGCCAATCCTTTTTTTATCATAATTGTTTTGAATGTTCTACCCCAGATTTGTTAAGGGTTCTACTTCTTGGCAAGTGTTTGTCATGTTCTAAATAGTTTAAAACCACAATTAACCATCTGGATTCTTCAACTTAAAGTCAGAAGCAAAAATGAGCCTTTACATTTAAGATAAATAAACTTAAGAAAAATACAATGATTTGACATTTATCATGATTATTATCGATATCTAATGATATTACATTTTTTATTGTGGTAACATTTCTGGCCATATCGCCCTAATCCTGGTTTATAATTTGACTAATCCAGTGATTTGTTTTGGCACAGAACCTAGCTACAAGGCACAGCCTCAGAATTAGAAAAAAATGCATAAGGTCCTGATTATTTCAGTTTATACAGATAGCAGGACAAATAGCAACAAAGCAGACAGCGTACCTGGGGCATTCAGGACTTGCACTGAGCACACGTGTCTACAGCTTCATCTAGTCAGAGACAAGCCTTACAGCATCATGACATCACATGAGAGCATCATGGGGAATGCAGTGATGGTGATTCCAAACTGGAAACACTACACATAAACACAGGATTTATGTCCTGTCCACATTATTTATATTGACAAACTCAAAAAAATGGGACACCAACACAAAACACACTCACACAGGTGAATAAAAACCCAACATACACACACTAACACACACACCAGCGATAGGTGCTGCGGTCTTCTTACTCTGATCTCGGCAGCCTTGGCAAGGACTCTCTCATCCGTTTCCACGACGTCGGTGTCCCTGGGAGACGACCAGCAGAGAAGACAGGAATGTTTAAGGAGGGAGGAGAAAGAGCACTCATTCTTCCACTCTGTCTTCCTTCCATCATTCCCTCCTTCCCACGATCCCTCCATTTTTTCCTGCTGCACTGCTGGCTCCTCCATTGCTGCCCTCGCTAGCTGTCGCTACACTGCAGAGGAGGCGGAGCCACAGTGTGTGTGTGTGGGTGTGTGTGTGTTTGTGTGTGTGTGTGTCCATGGTGATTGATGCATGAAGGCAGAATGCACCAATGTGAGAATGGAAAGCGAGAGGAGGATGAGTCAGAGTGAAAGCAGTAGAGTAGGCTCATCCATCCATGGGTTCATTTATTTCCTACCTCTAGTTTCCTCCATCTATGTTTTTCCTCCTTCCATTTTTTCCTCCTACCATCACGCTCCTTCTCTAGTCCTTGCACATCTCTCCCCTCCTCCTCTACTTCTTCCTCCCCCTCCATCAGCATCACGGGCCACTGCAGACCCAAATACACACACACTAGCGACTAAGCCATTCATAAAAATCCCAGGGAACAGAGAAGCAGCAGTCGGCATAGGCAAACATTACTAATCATTATCAATCATTTGCAGATTCTATAATATATAATATAATACATGGCCAGTTTTTTTGCCACATGAAGGCAGTAGAACAAGCTGTAAACAATATCCGATAACATCCAAACCACTTTTTATTAGGTCTGCCTACACACCCTTTTTAGAAAAAGCTATTTAAAATAAATCTCTGTGCAGCAGAAGGAGCCGTATATTAAATATTTACCTTTGTTTCTAATTCCCTGTGTCTGAGATTATATTAGCTCATATTTTATTTATTTTTATTTTAATCCCTTTTATGACCACAGTGTACCATCTTCTATGGCTACTTCCAGCAGGATAATGCACCATGTCAAAAAGCTTAAATCATCTCAAACCGGCTTCTTCAACATGACAATGAGTTCACTGTACTCCAGAGGCCACCAGTCACCAGATCTCAATCCAATAGAGCACCAGGGATGTGGTGGAAGGGGAGATTAGCATCATAGATGTGCAGCCAACAAATCTGCAGCAACTGTGTGATGCTGTCATGTCAATATGGACCAAAGTCTCTGTGAATATTTACAAAATCTTGTTGAAAGTATGCCACGAAGAATTTAGGCAGTTTTGAAGGCAAAAGGGGGTCCAACCCTGTACTAGCAAGGTGTACCTAATAAAATGAGTGTAAGCACAACACTGCTTGTGTCCGTTTCAAATTAAAAGCCCTCTAGCGTTTCAGTGGACAGAATATCTTCCTAACAAGGTTTTTATTCTGAAACAGGACTGCCATCAGGGGGGGTCAAAGGGTACAGATGACCCCGGCCCAAGGCCAATGCAAAGGTCTGTGGTTGACCCTTAAATGGGACAAAATACAACACTATTTACTGTATTACATTATTAACAGAACAATTTATATGTATTTACATAATAACTACATTTATTGTTATCATTAAAACATATTTCATACTTGTTATATGACAACCCACTAGGGCTGAACGATTAATTGCATTTGCGATTTAATCGCGATTTAATAAAACGCAATTTTCTAATCGCAAAGGTGATGACATGACACCCAAGCAGAAAGCAGTCTGACGAAGTTAATGCTCCGTACGCACGTTACGCTGTAACTTGCCTTATTGTTGTAAAATGGCCTTAAGCTTGACAGAAGCTCAGCTACATAAACTTTAATGTCACATGGAATGAAAGTAGCAGCCGCCACCACGGGTAACTTGGTGGTGGGTGAATTCGTCAGGCCATCCGCGGCTTTGAAGGACGGAAAAATGCACAACAGAAAGAGGCGTGTAGTAAGGTAAGCGTATTGCGGCGATCAGCGCCTGCGTCACACACACAGCCACCAGTCAGCTCAGGAAATATCTGTAAACTGGCGTTTCAAACTAAACGCCGAAAGAG
>JAPMOB010228287.1:0-11535 GCA_029875015.1 Lepomis gibbosus
TTTACTGCGAAATTATTATTAATTTATTTTACTAATAGTTTGATCGGACAGGCCTTGACAAAAGGGCCTTTACAACTTTTTAAATAAATAAAATGAAGGAAATTTCGCGTTTGAAAAAAGGGCACTTTGGGCAGCAAAGGGCAAAATGACAGGTGCTCAAGCACCTATCGCACCCCCCTCTGCACGTGCCTGAAGTGAACAGAGAGGCTCAGGAAAATGTATTAACACAGCCTTTTGCAATGCCTATTTTGAAGGCCATTTTAGATGATCTGACAGTTATGAAAGTATGAGTTTCACCAAATGAATATGGTTAAGACACGATGAATCATGTGCAACTTCCTCCTTCTAATCAGCTCAACTGGATCCCATGCAGTGTTTTTAAAGATTTTACATACTGTGACATTTAAAAACAGAGGCGAAACACTTTTTTGTCATTTAAAATGTCACACAAGCTAATTCTGAAACTTTACTAACAAAAGTAGCAAGCACAGTAATTACAGTGTGAGAGGAAGTAAAGTGCAGCCAGACTTCCCTTTTTGGACACACAAAAGGCCTTATTCATTCAAACATGGCACCAGAAAGGCATGCTGGGACATTCAGGAGCCTGAGGAAGCTGAGGAGATCTTGGCGTCGATCGTGGTTCATTCCTCCACGTGGAGTAAAAGCCCATGAGGATCCAGGCTCAGCGATCCAGGAGATTTGAAGAGATTCAACAAATTTCTCCAGGCAAACAGGAAGCCCTCTGGCTCCTCTTAGTCACAACACCACCATGCCTTCATAAAAGTACATGTTGGAGGGAGAAACATTTCTATGATTGTTTTTTCCACATTATTTGAAAGTGCAACTTCCTTCCAAATGGCTCCAGGCATTGTAAATACATCTTAAGAGCCTGTTTAAAAAAACATTTAATTATCCCTTCATTCATTTGGGGGGAAGGTGACGGTAGGTTGTATCCAACTTCCCTTTTCATTGCGATAACATTTGTGTTTTGCCAAACTGAGCGTTCGAGTATTCGCTTCCTTTAGACAAAACAACATGTGGCCCAAAATTCCTTGGATGCCTGTAGAGACTGGTAAATTAAAGTTTTGTGTTCACGTCCTTGACTGTGCTGGATGGTTGACAGCAGAGGCTGCAGCTGCCCTCACAGACCAGGAGCTTCAACTCTGCTATTGTTTGACAAGACAAAAAAGTCAAACTAATCACTTTTAAAGGAAACTCAAGCTTTATGGTCTTGTTCTCATCTTCGTCCCTCATCTCGCTCTTATAAGCTGTCAGGCATGGTTTATATTGTGATGATGTGTAAAAATGTGCCTATACCACGCCAGCTGTGGTTGGACATGACGTATAATATGATTCATAATAATGATATTATGCAGAATCAGATACCACTGTAAGCCAAATGGTTTGTTTATAAAGGCAAGCAAATGCCTTCATGAACATCTAACTTGCAGACATAGCAGAGGGAAAATGGGCCTTGAGATCAATGACATCATTATATTGCTATGCACACACCCCCAGTGTCCTGTTTTCAGATGTAAAAGCCTTAATAAATCTCAGGATGAGGCAAAATGTTCCGCTAACGAGTGGGAAATCAGCCGATTCTCTCTTGGCATTAAAGTGTGTGCGTTTGGGTCTGTGGGCATGAATGCAGGTGTGTGTCTTTGTGTGTGTGTGTGTGTGTGTGCTGTATGCAGTCTAATGAATCTCCTCGATTTTTCTCTCAGCACAGCAAACCATACACACATAGTGGGCTGTTTTGTAATGCATTCAGCTCAGTTATGTCACATTGCAGTCCCAAATATGTAACTATGACTGCCATTGCTAAATAAAGAGCCATTCTCATGCTAAAACAAAGGTTAACTCAAAGTGTGAAGACAACCAACATTTATATTTTTACATTTTTAGTTTCAAAGAAATAAATCAACATTTTGGGCAATTTGCTTATTTGCTTTCTTGCAGCTAGTTAGACGATAAGACGCTAAATATGAGACTATAGTAAGGAGATGGTTAGCTTAGCCTATAAAAGCTGAAAGAGGGGGGATTGAAACAGTTAGGCAGGCTCTGTCCAAAGGTTATAAAAATCTGCCTTCCGGCACTTCTAAACTGATAAATTAACACATTATTTCTCTTTGGTTTAACCCAGAGGATTTCAAAGTGTGAGGCTGGCCTCTGCAGCTGGGATCTAAACAGTTTCAGGGGAGGCTCGGTGAATGGAAGTGAAACAATATTACATTAGTTATCAAAAGGAGATGACATGGAATAGCGTACGTGTGTGATTTGGTTCAAGAGAGAGCTCAGAAATACAGTCATTTTGGGGAAATGTTCCCTCATTATTGGAGTCTTAGAGTCCAATAAAAAAAATTGGTGTATTCTGAAGTTATGTCAAACAGAAACAGGAATTGAGCAAACCTAAGCGAGGAAACTTAGGGGGCTGAGGGTTTGCTATTTTCCAAGCTTTGTCTGAGGGGAGGCCAACAGTCTCAAACAAAACCACACAAAATATTCTGGAGTCTCAGCTTGTAACAGTAACGCTTGCTCACACGCTCACTGTAACAAAAAGACTCCTAACCATATTTACCGTTTTAGAGGTGCAGGACAGAGCCAGGCTAGCTGTTTCCCCCTGCTTACAGTCTTAATGCAAAGCTAAGGTAAAATAAGTTACAAATGATTCTAATTTAAAGGGGGTGTTGATATCAGGGATTCCATTTCATTTGCAGTCCTTACAGTGTTTAATTTCCTTTCTTGCTGTCCTCGAAATTTGAAGCTACAGCTAGGAGACAGTTAGCTTAGTGTTGCATAAACAGTGGAAACTAGGTAACAGCTAGTCTGGCTCTGGGTTATATTCACACTGTGACATAATTAAACAAATTATATAAAACATTTAGTTAAGATAACAGTTGTTCTTTTAAAAAAAGAATATTCACAAAGGATTTAAGTGGGAGATTTTATCTTCTATGCCACAAATTACAAATATCAAACCAAACAGCACATCTGGGGATGAAGCTAAGTTTCAGAAACAACTATGTTGACAATTATAAAGACTAATGCTTTAATTTGTCCATGCTCCCAGCCTCTTGGATGATGGCAGCAGTTCAGCTTCCTTATTGTCTTACCTTGCACTATAAGTGAGCAGCTTTGCTGTTGTTGACACAGCTTCTAGCTGACCTTGGATCGGTGTGACTCACTGCTATGCCAGCAGGCGTTATCGCCACTAGACTAACCTTGCCAACAGGAAAAAAAAAATAAACACACCATGCAAAACAACCATGACATATGAGGTTAAATTGATCATGGGAGTGCGGTTGATTTGAATTCCTGAGATTCAGTCAGAGCTGAAGTGTCTGTATGTGTTTGAGATCTCTCCATTTAAACATATTAAATACAGCTATACTAAATTCCCCCAAGCTCTCCGAGTATAGGCATGTGCAACTCATACCACTTAACACATGACTCATTAAAGCCTCTAGTGATAGTATCCTCTGTGCATTTCAGAGATGTTGCATAATAAAGCCTTTAAGCAACAATGTTTGAGCAACTCTGCAAGCCTCATGTCACATACAGCATATGATGTAACACCGTGAGGAGGCTTTATTGAAGCCCTGAAGAGAATAATGAGATGAGGAGCAGTGGGCTATAGCATGGCATTAACCTTGGAGGCCTCAAAGCAAAGACAATGAGCTGATAGATGGCAAAAAGCACGATTTACATGCTTATCTGTTATTTATGTTTTTAATAATAACCCTTCCTTTGGGCCATGTGAAGAGAAGAACAGAGAGGCACTGTTGGGAAATTACAAGAGACACACACAGGCACTGACAGATTAAAGTACAAGTGCAACTCCACCCTGATAATACAGACACAAACTGACTAATGTTTGCACCTCCACCACTCACTCCAGTTCTAATTTGTAAGCAGCATTATGAGGAAACTTCTCTTAATTGCACCAAGAGAAGTGCAGGCGACCACAGCTCGAGTCAGGACAGCATGAAAAGCTCAGGCGGCTCTCCAAACCTGAATCATCAATCACCGTTTGCGGAAACACAAACACTGTGGGTTAAAAAGGTGTCCTTGGGCTTTTCACCTGCATATGCAGAGCTGAATCATCAAGAACATTATAAAGATTCATAGGTGCTGTTTGATCCATAGGTCCAATGAGTTGAAGCCTGTGTGGAATTTAATTTGTCCATTCATCCTTTCATCCATATTTTAGTTACACTGGCAACAGGCGAAACAGTTCAAATTCAAGCTCCTTCCCAATGTCCGAGCTTCTAGTAGTAGCAGTTCTACGAAGATACATAGGCAGTGAAGGTAAGACTCACAAAAGTGTCCAACTTACACACCTTTCAAATCTCAACAATGTGTTGTGCGGCCTTGCACGTCTAAAAAGCTGAATGGTTGATCAAACGTTGCGTCAGAAAGCAAGTTCAAAATGGAAGAAGAAGAAAAATACGTTCATATTGAACTGCCACATGAACGTCGCCAAATGACACCTGTGTGCATTTGCTTATGTGCAAATCGGAGAAACGTGTTCCAGTCATAAAAGTGTCAACATTCTTCTGCTGTGGTGCGAATTAGACAGTCAAAGAACATCTGAAACCTTAATCCCTACACACGTTTTCGAAGTTGAGACTGGAGGGCTGCGTCTGAGGGCTTTCCAACACGGCAACCCAACAGGCAAACCCACTTCAGAAAGGTAGTGCCAGGTTTGCGAAGATGATTCTTTTTTCATTCTTTACACAGCTATTTAAGTCAAGTTTAGTTTTAGTTTAGTTTATTTGTTTAGCACGTTTAGTACAAGTACAGAACAATGCAAGGAGGCAACGAAGCAACGAAGCCAGACAAGGCTTGTACAGAGTTCCACTCCTTAAGTCAAGCATGTGGCAGTATCCCTATCTAAACTACTCACCCCTCTCTGTGTTGGTAGACTTTTCACCTTCAAGTGTGGCCATTTAAACAGCCATCTGCCAACACGTTGTTCAGACTAGCTTGTACTGAGCCTTAAGTGTGAGCTCAAACACTTCAACGGAAACTAATTTTGGCCGCTTGTATCTGTGACCTCAGTCTTTCAGACACAATCAGAAAGCTCAATGACCAATGGTAAAAGTTTGAATGTGCAACGACTGGTAAATCAAGAGCTTCACCTACGTACACTGTCCATTAAAAAACACAAAAATACAATTGGGAACAATGGGCTCTAAGTGAGAAATGCTTGGCTTACTGCAGAAAATGCAAAATGACATGTTACAGATTACCTCTTATGCTTTCCCTCAACCCTCTAGAAAGGTGAGCAGTTTTGCTACATTACAAAACAGCACACCAGGAACTGGTAGGGAGTGGATGCTGCCCTCAGAACAGCTTGGATATCTGGTTGAAGGGTAGTTTCCAGACGTTCTGCTCCATACTGCTGCATGTTGGTTTCATGCTGATTAATAAAACTCACATAAGGGCAAGACATGACTACACTTGTTATTAACAAGGGGGCAGTAATTAAGCAGCTCTCTGCTGGGACTGCCAAGGTAATTAACGCTCATGATCAACATTCTTCCAGTGAGCAACTGGCCTTGCAGCCTGTGTGGTGCCCAGACAGCTGCAAGGTTTTCTCTTTTTTGACTCACAAAGATTCTAGAAAAAGGTTTTTAATCAAGGTTTTCTGGTCCATTTAGTCTATTCAAAGCAGAGTGTGCCTTAGTCTAAGGGAGAAGTTAGCATTTTTAGGGATGATAGGTAGGGTAGTAAAACTAAAAGTCATTTTTAAGGTTCAGGAAAGGGCTGACTGATTTTTTTGATAGCTTTCTGTTAAATTTAAAAACAAAAGAATGCAACATTCCACACGTGTGAACTGAAACATAAAAAGCAGCACATAGTTACTGAGGCGGTTCGGCTACAAAACGTATAAACTATGTAGGCTATATGCTTTGACTAGAAAATCTCTATGTGGCGTAAAAGAGAAACCAAAAGTGTCTGCAGCAACAACATTATCTTCTGTGAGGAGGAAGAGGAGATGCAGAGATTGGTCCAGATCTGTGCCTGCAGCGAGGGAGGAAGCACCTCGTCTGCAGCATGGCAGCCACAGCCTCTCCGCTCAGAGGAAATGTCATGACTGTCGCTCTGTGCAAACCCTCAGGGGAGCAGCCACTGAGAGCTTCTCTGGGGATGCACCAAGGCGACATGCACACGCATCTGTACATAGGATCACGCGTTCCCTGCAGGCACACATTCACACACAGCTACATGTAAGCTTTATTTGCCAAGCTCTTTTGTTCACATTCGGTCACCACCTCAGAGTGGATTTTTTCAGAACTACCTCATCAAGTCACAATGAGTCTATCTGACACACTGTGATGTGTGATGTGTGATGCTTCACTTTGCTGTCTATACAGTGCCATTGATTTTGTGCAATGCTTTGGCTAATGCATTTACAAGTGATGGGGAACAACATTTAGACACCATTGATCGCCGCCCCACCTGGGGCCAGACTAATAGAGCATGTCTGGGATAATCAACCCAGGCTATAGACAGACAGCTCAGCCTGCTGCTAAAAAAGCCATGTTGTTAATGTGGGACTACGCCCGCTCTCTGCCCCACTTGACTCTTAACAAGACGGCTTTTATGCATCAGTTTGATGTTGCAATTAGTGACCGTACAACTGTTTAACGGACATTTACAAATCCACAGGATCTGATGTAATTATTATTTATGCAACAAGAGCACTAGCGCTAACATTTTAGGTGGAGAAGCTTCCTGCAGCCAACAGTGCACGTCTGCTCTTTCTTACAGCAAAGTGTTGGCTCCTGTGTGTATTTTGCTCTCCTCTATTTCATAGTGCCTTTGTTCAGAAAAGTGCTATAAAAAGTTAGTTCCTGCTTCCCTGCTGACTCCGGACACAGAACAGCACTTATCTGTAAACACGTTGCACAATGAGGACATGACTTGTGAAACATTTGGAGGCCTGGTTTGTTGCATAAAAGCATTTTAATGTATGTACTGTATGAAGAAATATCAGGACGGATCTTTCAGGGTTAATAGATAATAATGATATATTAAGTTAATATAGCACGTTGCCATTAGTGAAAAACATGCATCTGCAAATGAGGTATTTTGTTCCTTTATGGGTTTGCCTCATAATTAAAAACAGGGCTGGAGATACATGGTTTTCACAGGACAATGATGACACATTTTCACAAACATTTACATGCTGTCTCTCTTCTTGCACTACTACCACCTAAGAAAGTAAAAGTATGTTTATATTATATAATGACACTGACTTGTGCATGTATATGAATGAATGGTATGCTATTCTGTTATGTGCAAAATCCACTTAAATCATCCCTTTGCTTAGTATAAGGTTTAGTTTTGTCCATATACCGATGTGGAAGTCCCTGAGCACGTTGATAGCTGTATTAAATTACATCCTGAAGTCACATCCCATGAGCTAACATACACATGGTCCTCGACCCTCAAAGCATGGCTGCTCATTCCTCATAATGCATGTCATTGCCATATGTCGATAAAAGACAGGAGTGGTTAGCATTTGTGTCCGATGACCTCTGAACGCAGCAGCAGAGAAAGAACAGATGCTGCATATTTGCAGGGTACAGCTAATTTAAGGTCACCCTTTCTATGTTTTTTTTTACATTGGTCTGCTGACAGCTGAGATAGCCAGCACTCAACAATGACACCACAGACAATCTAGAGCGATATGGTTTAGGCAGGAAACCATAATAATGACAAAAACATGCTGCCTAAAACATGTTTTTCCTGTTTGGTCACTCCTCTCTGTTTGTATATCTGTAGCCAAAGACACAGTGGCTATTTCTGAGAGTGTTAAAGCTAATGGTCAGGTTTACGTGTGGTCGATGGCAGGCACGGCCCCGCTTCACAAGCGATGCCAAATGTAGCTCCTGGATGGGTAGTTGCCATGGAAATCCAGAGCAGACCCTGTGTTTGTCTCTGCAAGCGAGTGATAGAAAGATAATTGTCTCAGTCGGTCAGCTCTGTGGTAAACCTACCCCTACTATATAACACACATAACAAAAGAACACTTGGTGAATGAGCTATACTGTTATGCAGGCGGCTGTTAATTTCTTTCCTCTCCAACAACAGAGCTGGTGATTGTAAACAAGAGTCTGCAGCCATGCTACTGGCACTGTGACCAAAATTTCACAGCAATCCGTCCATTCGCTGTTGAAATTTAAGATGTCAACTTCATGGTGGCGCTAGCTAGAGGAAAAGTCAGGGCATCGACAAAGAAATTGGGGTTGATCCTCTGAGAACCATGAATGTCTACACAAACTTTTATATCAATTCATCAAAATGTTGATGCGATATTTGGTGGTTGACCAACATTTCTATCCCTAAAGCCTCTAAAGCTGTTAGCATGGCTATAAACAGTGTTTGTGGCCATATGTTAATCACAACTATTGGCCTCGATAGTCCATAAGTGCAGGGACACAAAGATAACGCAGCTCCAACAGTGACACCTGTGCATTCGGTAACAAGGACTCAGTCAGTCCCTTGTTACTCAGGCCAGTTTCAAAGACGTGCCTTTGGTAGAGACAAGAGGCTGCAGGAGACAGATGGTCAAATATGTCTAAATACAGACAACAGAGCAGAATGTGCTGCATACGTAAGCTTCTGAGTATTCAAAGCACGCCAACAGGATAGGTTTAATGACGAGCGCTTGCCAGGGAGAAACAGTCTCCATGAGGATAACAAGCATCCGACCGCCCAGCCCTGGGAAATGACTCAGCAGCAGCTGTTGCCATGGGTTACCAGGATCTCGACAGGCTCGGTGCTGACACATCCGACCCCCTCTCCCCCTCCTCCCCCGACCCCCTTGGACACTGGTGACTCCACCCCATCTGCCGCTCCACCTTAAATCCAGCCGTCACTTTCTCAGGAGGCTCTGATGTGGGCCTGTGTGGAGCCATGCAGCATGCAGAACAGAGGCGGGGAGGAGGGAGAAATGGGAGACAGGAGGTGTTAATCCAATCTGAGGGAGGACCTGCGAGGCTTTGGCATAGTCTCACCACACTAGCCCACTAACCTCCACGTCCACCCCTCCTTCCCAGCGCAGTGCAGATTAATGCCTTATTAAGAGCAACTGACTTAGCAGCAATCCACTTACACTAACATGTCAGATTTGCAGACTGTTACGTGGCCCGAGAGCTATCTTGCCACCGGCCTGGAAGGAAATAGCTGAGTAACTTCAACAATGCTTTCTCTCTGCGAGATACACGTTGTGAATGTTGTTTTTATCTGCCAAAGAAAACAGACCAGACATAGTAAATACTGTAACAAACATGCTTCTGACCTGCTTAGAAATGTCCATTTATGTCCAAGTTGATCACAGTCCTAAGAGGGACATCCTCCGTTAAAGAAGAGTCACTTCTCTATTACATAAAAGCAAGCACCGTTAAATATAGGTGCTGTAATGCATGCCGTTTATAGGAAATGTCAGCAATGTCATGCTAATGACATTAAGGCTTTGTAGGCGAGGGCTAATTAAGGACGAAGGGCTGAGTAAATCCCCTGCTGTGGCTATACCCTGTACTCTGGGTCAGGGCACACTATCCCATAAGCCACTGCTCACCAATGCGGACCACTGGCATGCAAACCACATAACAGATTCATGAGAAATGTTAGACCCCTTCTTGTACAGCTAATAAGTGATCCTTGCTGTCTTCAGCTTAGTTTAGTATTTGAATTGATAATGGTTCTCCTGTAGCTAGCTAGAGCCTACTTCAGGGATTGCACCATTATGCTGCTCTAGAGTTCAAGTTCCCTGTAATAATCAGCTTTTTAAAAGAGTGATAGACAACTTTAAGAAAAGGCTTTCATGACAGGTGGTTTAACAAGTAGCTTTAATTTCTCTGCCTCTGTCCACAAACTTCACCCCCTGTGCTGGTAAAATCCCCCTGCTGTGGAGACATTTAAGCCTTTCAGTAACACGCAGCCTCATTCCTTAAGTAACACTAACGGATTGTTTGGCATCTGGAGAGCGTACGATAGTGTGAAAAGTGGGTTACAAGACGAGTCTTACTTTAAGCTGCAACAGTGTTGTACTGAACTTTTGCTAGTGTAAAATTAGGCTAATTGTGCTTCTGAAGTGTGAGGATTGTGATAGAATGTGTGCAGCAGTCAGTAAGCCTGTGTGAATGTGTGGCAAGGCCAGAAAAATAAATAAACACTCTGCAGCATAATTTAGTAACAAATTCTTTTTTTATTACAACATTTCACGGTTTTCCATTTCTGGTAATGTTTTGTGGCAGAGTAACATGACTGCTGGAACTCCAAAGAATTTTGATCTACTGTTGACAGCAAACATGGAATTAATTACCGGTATTTGTTGGTCTTTTTTTTTAACCATTTCCTCATTTGAGACAATTCAGAGACAGATGACAACACAAAAGCTATCCCGAATCACTCTGACAAAAGGGCGTGACAATATAACCGTAAATAAGGTCCATTTGAGCATCTCCCAGATCTAGATGGAATCCGTTACACTTTTATCCTCGTGTACACACAAAAGAAAAAACAAAAAACACTGACAAACAGTATCAATTTTGGGGCATTTACATTTTGGCCAGCGTACAAAGTTGTGCATTTCCAGAAATTAGAAGACAAAAAACAAAACAAAAGCTTGACGCCTCAGCTTTGGCGCAAAAGCAGCCACACAGGAAGTTGGGTGTCGGTGGTTAGACGTCGATGAGCTTCCTAGGACGCAGGCCACGCCCCGTCCCTTAGGCCTCTCTGCTGCATGGTGATGTTTAAAGGTGGTGTTGAAGAGGAGAAGTGCACCTACTGCAGCCTACCCCCACCCCCACACAGACGAATCCTCCTCATCCCGACA
The DNA here is from genome assembly GCA_029875015.1 of Lepomis gibbosus. Lineage (NCBI taxonomy): Eukaryota > Metazoa > Chordata > Actinopteri > Centrarchiformes > Centrarchidae > Lepomis > Lepomis gibbosus. The sequence continues at coordinate 10,853 of JAPMOB010228287.1, forward strand.
GAAAGACGAGCATGAAGGTGCTTAAGGTGGCATGTGTTGAGGGGACGGGGCCGACTGCCCTGGCGAAGGCATCACCCGTCCACAGGCTGTGCAGCTTAGTTATTCTTGTCGTTTCATAATTTCGGTTACAAAGTTATACAGCTAAAAAGAAGTGACTGAAAACAAGGCAATGCGGGAGGAGGAAGGGGGGGTGGGTGTACAGTGCATTACGGGAGGGATGGGCTTCACGATGTCTCTGATGCCTTCTCCTGTTCGATGGCTGAGGAGGAGAAGGAAGGAGACATTAGATTCCCCACAGAGAAGCTGGATATGTGCCCAAGCTTCGTTTTCTACACAAGTGTTGGTAAACAGCATAGAAACAGTCAAGGAATAAAAGTGACGTAATGTATCCCAACACGCCCACCCCTGCAGGGATCAGAGCCTTACTTTCTTTTGTAGGCAGGGGATTCTTCTCCTGCGTCTCTGTCTTCTTCAGCTTGGTCTTGTCGAAGCTGGTCACTTCTGAAATGTCAGGCTTGTCACTCATTGTTGCAGATGGTCTGTAACGTCAGAACAGGGAGCAGACAGTTTAACATAGAGCAGAAAATTATCTGCTGATAATTGCACCCAAATCGTATTAGAGCTGAAACCACAGGTACACCTCGAGGAATGTGCATGTGGGCTTTTTTATCAGTGGCAGGGCG
>JAPMOB010228287.1:11544-31039 GCA_029875015.1 Lepomis gibbosus
GTTCTGTTTAACTGCATGCGCAACCGCAGACTACTTCTCCCTCATGCGCGGCTGCGTCCGCCTTCTTTTGTTCGCCTGCGGCTCTGCCCAGCGTGATTTGACTGCCATGCATGCCGTTATCCAACACCCAGAGCGGGATGTTGCACACAGGGGACAAGGCTGCTCCAGACAATGAAGCCAGTCCAAGGCGATCAACCCGACATTTACATAACAAAAGGGGTTCCCATGCAGGGTAGACCGAGAGGGGGGGGGATATATATATGTGAAAAAATGAAAGAGACCGCATTTTTAAAGACATTATCGGAATAAATGATATTCTAGAGATAAAATATTGATTTATAAGTGGTAGGCAGGGACTTTCCACATGGAAGCCGTGCAACATCCGCAAATTCACTTGTCACGTACTTCTCTCCTTGGGGTGCGATTTGCAAGAACCACCGCCCAGATTGGCGTCTTGCACATAGATCTTTGTCTTCAAATCCAATGTCAATCCCACAATTTCGAGATATACCTCATTAAAAGCTGCGTTCATAGCCCAATAAAATAACAGTGAACGCCTGAAAGCACTGCCAAGATAACGGAAGCAGACGCATGAAGCTCGACCACAAACAGAACAACAAAGGAAAAGCCTGCTATGCATGAACGTGTGTGCTTAAGACAAAGACATACCACACACGCCTGCCCAGCTGACACACTACACCTCGTTATGAGCGTATAAAGCCCTAAAAAACAAGCTGCATTCACTTAAAACCCTAATTATCTCCTCTTTTGTTCTTGCTCGTGTATTTGACTCCCGCGCCTGCATCAAACTCGTCACATTAATCTTAGTTTCACGCTCTTATTTCTAACTGCAGACAATAAAGCTCAAACAAAATAAATTATTTGTTAAAAGAGACTTACCAGAGTCTCGGCTGTAGGCTTGAAGGTCTCTGGTCAGTGCGTTGCAGCAGTAGTGGCGCGTCTTTGCGCAAGCATTAGATATAGTCAGAAATATGCTAATGACATCTGACATCATCAGTTCCCATCCTCCGTGATCCCCCTGCTGGAGAGGCACAAAACCTGCATCCTCATGCGGAAACTAAACACTGAAACCCCTGAAATGAGCCTCATGTTAACATCTCCCAGAAGAAAGAAATGTACACAAATCCATTTATTGTGCTTATTTGATCCCCAGCAGCCACGTGGTGCTGAATGACACACTCCAGCTTTTATGTTGTCACTGCTTTATATCAGCATGGCATCCTTACACTTCTTTTTACCATTACTGGAGATGTTTTAGTTAAAAGACACACCGAGTTCAGCTGCATTTGATCTAAAAATGAACCTTTTGTGACTTCAATGGCACGCTATTTTTCCTCATTACTTTTACCTGTCTGCAGCAGCTCTGGCTGCACATTCATGTACAAAGGGCTCCCCCTGGTGGGCAATATAACAGTCACTCTAACAGAGTGTCACCATTTCATGCATCACTCCCTTAAAGTCTCAGATAAGATGAACCATGATACATGTACCCACATATTTAACCATTGTACACTTTTATTCAACACTGTCAGTTTGTAAGCATCTGCCCTGAAGTACAAAACCCTGAAATGTTATGCCGCTGCCTATTGACCTCAAAGGAGTCAAACTGTTATTTAAATGAAAGCAGAAGTTCATTACATTCATTACAATGTGCTAAGTCAAAGTGTGAGAGCCACCAAACTGACACCAAACTAGATTGTGTTTCTTTATCATATACAGAATAAAACTCTAGGAATAGTTAGTGCTAACCTGTCAACCTGGAAAATCAGTTATACATGTGCTGTGGCTCCAGAGGCTCTTCTGTTAAAGTCTGAGAAAACAACTCTGATGTTGTCATAAAGATGTCATCAGGGTCATCTAAGTTTGGGTATTACTGCTGCTGCAGTTCAGGAAACTTGGAAATTTCTGACCTCCAATCAGAAAAAGTACCATGGAACGCTACTTTAAGTCAGACTTCCTACTTGAGAACTCGGAGAGAAATAAATATGTATCCCAACATCATGAGAAGCAGCTGAATGATCAATGGCAGCTCCCATGGAAGCACACATTGCAAATGGGAAACCACAAACTAAGAGTATATTTGCCTGGATTTAATCATAATAATGAATAAAACACATGATCATGTAGTAAAAGCTATTCTGCATTCAAATTAATGTAGAAATATGTTGCCATTGTTATTTTAGGCACACCAAAGGCACGGCTGAGGGTTCAATTGTGTGCACTATCGCACACCATCATGCGCCTGAACGCTTTGAGGTCAGAAGTTTCAGCTGGAAAATCTCTAAATTCCGAGCGGTCTGAAACGCAGCATATTTGCATGGTCTTTGTGACAAACTGATGTTGACCTTGCACACCTTGCAGAGAGATGTAAATTTACTGCATTATTGGAAGCGTAGGCTGTGGCATTTTTGGAGATACTAGTAAGTTAAAACTTGAATGTATAAAAACACTTGAACAGGCGCTGCTGCTCAGCCTAGGTCACCATTATAAGAGATCTCAGTAAAACTGTTGACAGGACTCCTCAAACTGCAAACAAGGTCAATTACGACTATTACAAATTTTTGATCCATGGAGGTTTTTTTATTTGTTAAAGCCATTTAAAGATCTGACATCATCACATTGTAAAGTACTGGGCCAGGTATCCAGTTCTGTCTCCATGAGTAAAATTCAAAATATCTCCTCAATCTGTCTCACAAGTCTCCCAACTTTTAAGAAACAAAATTAATTCGCTGCAACATCCCTTAAATTTACTGATAAAAAGGAAGCAACAGTGCGTCTGAAAGCCATTGTCAAAGCTTTATTGTCAGAAACAGCTTGAAGTGTTACATATAAAAAAAAAAAAAAATCACGCTTTTGCACCACTTTTTTTTTTAATCCACCTACAGGCAAACAGTGAAACCTGCTTCATTTGAACTAAAGTGACCCATTACAGGTGCGGAGACAATGACACCATTTCTGTGACAAACCACGGTTGAAACTTAACACTATAATTAAGCGTTGGGCTCAATTTGTTTTAATGACCTTTTGAAACATGGGAAGCACCCACTGCACCTCGTATTAGACATATTTAATCAACAACAGACTTGTCCGAGTTTGGACACTTGATTTTAGTTTTCTTTTAGCACAATTACAAGTATTCAAGGAGAAGATTGACAGCAGTTTATTAAATGACACTGCAGAGGTAAGATGCATCAGCACATTCATGAGGCTCACTAGCAAAACCCTGAAAAAGTCGGTAAATTAAGTGTGTTCTCTAACGTTACGCCTGTTTAAGTGCAGCTTTTAATCTACTGTATGTGGCCTGATGATAACGGTTAGCACAAACCATTACAATCAATAAAGCATTAGTGAGTTAAAGGTTAAGCTATATTTTATACTATCAGCAGGTGTTAAAGCAGTTCATTTGGGGAGGGGGGGGGGCACATTTTATTATTTATTATTTTATTACTTTATGAAGCAAAAAGGGCCAAAGTATTTCTAACCATGTGACATAGTGGAATGCTTCATTTAAAGGGAGTTCAATATGAGGTACACATAATACATAATGTTACATAATGGACCCTTTGGTTAAAGTGAAGGCCAGGCCTCGGTGTTCAAGGTTGGAAAGACCAAAACGGAAACAACAGAAGAAAAACAAAACCCACAAACATAAATACAAGCTTGGTCTTCAGAGAAGGAGGTGATATTTTGCTCTGTCTCCTGGGTGCAAAATGTCAACGACAATGTGTGGGGCGTGAACTTTAAACAGTCACATGGGGTTGGCCAAAAAACCATCGGCCGTTTATTCCAGCCTTTCTGGATATGTGGCAAAAAGTGCCAGCCGGGTGGGCCTGACCCGGGGAGCCGCGCTCTCTCTCTTGTTCTTTACAAGGGTACGTGGCTGAAGAGGTAGGACACGGACTCGCCATTGTGGGTTCTCCTGATCGCCTCCGCCAGGATCATAGAAATGTCGATTACCTGGAGGAAACATCACACAAATGGGGAAAATAAAACCTTGTTGCTCCATATTTATTTGTGTATTCTGCATACATCACATCCAGAAACTGAGAAAGAAATACAGCACAGAGTGTGTAAGATGTGTTTACATTTTACTAAGCTAACAAGTGAGCTAGTTTCTGCCCTGTACAAATAAATAGTTAAACCACTTGATGTCGCTATTGTCATCATTACTATATTTTGCTGAATTTGCCTCATTCACATAATGTTTATATTTGATGATGCTTCATCAGTTATACGTTTCCAAACATCTGGGGCTTTTCAGATCTAAGCAAATCACAAGGGTGCCATATTTCTTTTATTCAAAAGGGCAGATTCGGCTAAAAAGGTCTCGTACGTGTTCGTGGGCAACTAAGTGATCACAGCTTTAATGATTAATTTACAACTGAACACACAGCTGAGGCAACACTAGAACAAGTTTTCTACGATGTACATTTTGTACATGATATGAAAAACAGTGTCTGAAGAAGAGAGAAATGCATTAAAAAAGGCATGAGTTGAAAAAGCTTTGAAATCAAACACAAGGGCAGAAAGTTAGTGTATGTGTACCTGGATTTTCGGGCACGCCTTCATCTTTTCTTCTTGTGGAATGGTGTTGGTGACCACCACGGCCTCGAACGGGGCGCTGTTAATGCGAGAGATAGCTGGACCGGAGAAAATGCCGTGTGTGAGGATGGCGTAGACCTTTACTGCGCCAGCATCAATCAGCCTGAAAGAGAAACCACAGTTCAGACGAGTGGGAAAATATATGTATTCATTGCTTTACGGTATGTAAAGCCAATGCATGTACCAATGTTGTTTTTCAAGCTTTTAATGGCGAGGATGGATGGATGTAAGGTGTTGCCACAAACAGGTGTTACAATATCTCTACTGATATAAGCAGCTTATCAGTTTAATGTTAATATACTGCAGTCACCATGTCCTTGTGCTGTCTGCACACAACACTTAACAATGATCCTTCTGTTCCAGCATCATCACACCTCAGACCAACACAATGATAGATGAGTTAAAAAAAAAAAAAAAAAAAGAGAAAGGATTTAAATCATGCTGACTTGTCTGCAGCGTGGCAGATGGTGCCACAGGTGTCGGCCATGTCGTCCACCAGGATGGCCACTCGGTCCTTGACATCACCCACCAGCACCATGCGGTCCACTTCATTAGCCTTCTTCCTCTCTTTGTGGATGAGGGCAAAGTCCACGTTCAGACGGTCTGCGATGGACGTCACGCTGGATGAGAATGGGAAGGAAAGCCCATTAGACACGAGCGGCTCGTCAAACAAGACGACTTCCATACTTTCCGCTTTTAAATGGTTAAACCAGCAACAAAGGTTTTGCTGGGATCTCCTAATATCACTACAGTTGTGCCGGCTAACACATCCATCTCTTGGATGCCAATTAGCCGCTGGTAGGCATGTTTGAGTGTCTGTAATCTCACTGTATATTACCGTTTTGCTCCGCCGGCATCTGGTGACACGATGATGCAGTTTTTCCATTCTGGAATATTTTCCCTGATCCACTGCAGAACAGCTGGCTCTGCATAAAGGTTGTCTACAGCAATGTCAAAAAAGCCCTTTAAAAAAAAAACAACAACACAAAATTACTTGTTTTTCTTTTCCACGGGCAACAGCAGTAACTAATAGACAAAAATGTTGGTGTAAACAGAAGACAGTCCAGAAAATACAGATACGTATCATAACTGTAACTCAATACAGACGCCTTTAAGAACATCTTGCCACCTTCAGTTTGAGATACGTTTTCCTAATCCACAACTACAATTAAAAAAAACACTTGTGTTTAGTCCTTTAGTGTACAGTCCCTTTATTTCTTCAATTTATCCTGGCCCCAATGAAATATCTATGGCATTTCCTGGGATACTCCACCAAACTTCAAAGCAATGTCATGGTTTATCCCACATTACTCCCAACATATAAATACAAAGATCAACTCAACCTTCTGGGTGGACTGTACAGAGTTGCAATTTGCAAAAGAAATTAAAAGCGAGTAGTGATAGCAGAAATGCTAATTCTTCTACAACGGCAATTATTAAGTTAGTAGTTAAAACATCTTTAGCATTTGGGACAAACATACATTCTCTCTGCCACTCGTTCATATACCACATTCTGTCTCTTCCCACCTGTGACAGAATTGCTATGCTAAGCTAGAGGTTCAAGCGGGTCTGAACCTCCATTTTAGCTGTCAGTGAAGGTGGAAGACTTAAATGAATCTGCTGTGAAACTCAATACAACTGACCTGGATCTGCGATGCGTGGAGGTCCATGGTGATGATGTGGTCGGCGCCGGCCACAGACAACATGTTGGCCACCAGCTTGGCTGAGATGGGTGCTCGACTCTGGGACAAGCATCAAGACACAGTCGCTTGAGGTAAGTAAGTAAAAAAAAACCCAGAAACAACAACACTAAAGTGTTCCTTTTTCTTTTTAAATGCAAATTCACTGTCAACAACTGCGTGAACTTTTAGAGCATTTTTTCAACTCCCAGTCATTTAAGGGCTCTAAAATTCTTCTGCATTGAGAGTGATTTTCAGCCTAAGTAAAAAATAAATAAATAAAAATAAAACCCACACACAACACACCAAAAAAACACCCTTGTTTTATTGAAGGACTTGCAGCCATTGGCCAAACTTCACCTGTGGCCTTTCCATTATATCCGTCACTCTTAAAATCTAGGCCTTGTTGCCGCCACCGGCAAACACAGTGTAGATGTACATGCCAGGCACCGGTCTTATTGACAAAACACTCAACTACCTGGAGATGATGGCGGAGCCGCGCTTGTGTGAGTGCTCAGAGGAAATTCAGGCCAAATGGACACTTAAACTGATAAACTGAGGAGCTCTGAGCTGAGTCAGCGTTAAGACTTGTCAGGATTAGATAAATTATCCGTTTGAAATAAATTCTGTAGTTCAGTAAAAAGTCAGTTAAATATTTGGGGGTATATTTGGGGTCTGAAATCAGTTCTAAGCACTTAATTTAAATTAAATTGAAAAGAATTGTTGACCATTTTCAAGTTTGAAATTGCACATTTTTCCATTTACAAAAGATCATCATCAAAGAACAATGACTCCAGACAGCCTAGAAACCCCTATTTTAGAAAGACTTTGCATTGTATTCCCAAATTCACATAGTCCTCCATGAAGCCAGCAGGCAGCCCCTTTTACAAAGTGAATTCTTTATCTGAAAAATTGCCCCCTTAACCCTCAAGTCAACATGTGGATGACGTAAACCCATGTGTTTGCACAGCTTTGACCCTCACGTGACACGCTCCTGTGAGTTAAATGAGGCAATGCTTTAAAAACTTATTACATAACTGCAGGCAAAGACGGGCAACAGAGGAGAAGAAGTCATTGAAAAAACCCTCCCCCAGGTGCACACTGGTGGAAGGCCGCTGCTCTCTTGTTGTTTCTTATGGACCTTGACTTGTTGTTGTAGTTACATCAACAACCACAAGATAATGATTTACAAGATAAACATGTTGTGCGATCCAGTCTCTCAGCCTGCAGTTAGACAGAGATGCCGTAGCCGTATTTCTGTAATAAGGACAACACTTGAGACAATACTCTGTAAACATTTTTTAAAAAGGTCTTAGTTGACCCAAGTGTAGTGGAATTAAGTCTTCTGCCGTATTCTTGACATAGCTTCTTTATAAAAGAGGTGTCAGGTTTTTAAAAGTGTATTGACATGAAACAGGTCATTAAATCAGACTTGTGAATGTCCAGCGATGTACATTACGACCTGAAATATCATGACCGGGTTTAGGAGGGGTGGTGTGTGTGTGTGTGTGTGTGTACCTTGTCCTTCTTGTCCTGCCGGGCATAAGGGAAGCATGGGATGACGGCGGTGACCCGGGAAGAGGAGGCGATCTTGCAGGCGTTGATCATTATCAGCAGCTCCATTAGGTTGTCGTTAATTTCGCCGCAGCCGCTCTGCACGATGTACACGTCCTCGCCGCGCACGCTCTCCCCGATTTCCACACTGTTCGAACAACAAGAAGGGGAAACCCGTCAGCTTTAGGGTCCGACTTTAGGCTGATGTGTGCCTGGGAAAGACTTCCTTCCCAGAAGGATTACTGCAAAATGTCTTAAAAGTTTATTTATTATTAAGCTCCAATTACACATTTATGAAGAACAAGTGTTCACACACTCAGTTTTGACAGGTATGACAGAGCTGCCTAGAACTGAAGAAACAGGTTTGGAAAAATACTTGTAGGGGTGTCAAAACTGCACCATCAGGCAGGCGCGCACACACACACACGTGCACACATACACACACAGAGTTAACCTGCAACAGACAATGAGGACGAAGCAGGCAGCATGCATGCGTGAAACATTCCTGTGTGGGACATGACCGGGTCCCCCCTGGCCTCGAGTCATGTGATCACTGGACACGTATGCACAGTCACAAGGTCCGCAGTTTTTTGGGTTTTTTTTTTTTTAAAGAGAGGCCAGCACTTACAGATCAGTCAGAACACCGCTGCAAATAAAGGCCACCACTCACATTGTCTGAACTTGTACTAAAACATGCTTGAATAGTCCTGGACAAAAAGACAAATATTAAAAAACTTGAAGAATCTCTGATACTGCTTCTTAAACCACCAAATGCTCACCATTAGACCAAACATCTAGTCGATTAATCCAGAAAATAACTTACAGATCAACTGGCAATGAAAGTAATCGTCAGATTACCAAAGGCAACACTATGGCTAATTTGGAGATCGTTTGTGGGGGAGTGATTACAACCAGGGCTGCAACTAAATGTTATTTTACTTATTCAATTTGCTAATTATTTCTGAATTAATTCCTCTATAGTTTTGTCTATACAACCCAAATTCAGTTTACTATCACAAAAGCCAAAATCCTTTGAGAAACTGATTAAAACAAGTAAAATATTTATCAAAATAGTTCATAATTAAAAGGAGACAATGTCCTGAAATGAATTAACCTTAATCTAAAACTGGCAAATTTATTATTTAAATGAGAGACTCTCTGCTCAGAGAATAAGTGAACAAGATAACCAATCTGATCAGCAGCCAGTAGCAACCTTCTCTGTGCTATAGTCAGTACCAAGAAAGTATTAAGGTTCAATACCCAGCCCCAACATTAGCTAACATTTTATTATTATTTTTTTCTGAAAGTATTAGCCAATTAAACGATACACAGAAAATCCATTTTGATCAATTAAATCATTTTCTTTACATAAAAACACAAAACCTCTTCTGGTTCCAACTTTCCATTGTGAGGACCTGCTGTGTTTCTTCAGTAAAATGGAAATGTAAAGCTGTTCATCATCTGTTATTTTTATGATAATTTAATCAAGAAAATAATCTGCAGTTGAACACAAAATGAGTGCAGCTATATTTTATTCATACCCGCACAGACTGCGTTACACCGTTACATACTATATATAGCTGTGTAAATCAATAATGGAAGTGTGCTGGTAACCTTAAAACACTTGCTCTATGCCAGTGCAGACCAGCTTTGTATTGTCTTCCTCTACACGTTCAACTGGGAGAGAAACGGGGAGTTTGACAGAAACAGCAAAAATGTGCTAACTGTATGTTCATTCAGGACGGACAGACAGCCACCAACCTTGAGCAAAACATTTCCTGCCAACAGCAGTCATGACTGCAGAAAACAAGACACAAAAAGTGACGTCTTCTGTGCATAAAGAGACACAAATGGGCCCCATCTAGGACATATTACCAATGAAGGTTTCTTTTCTTTACAATTCTCTCCATCTTTGTGAATGTACTGCATTTACATAAAAGCTACAATTGTTTTCAACTGTCCTCTTTTGTCAAGGGAATACACTATAAATCTGGATCAGTGTCTTACACTAGAGTACGTATGCTCACAAAACAAGTCAGTGTCAATAACATCTTTGAGTGGTCCTGTGATTTCATTCCCAGGAATCCATCGCCTCTGCATTAGTCCTTGACCTCTGCAAGTCACCTGGCAAGACCTGTGTCAGAGCTGTGAGAAGAGCTGTTATTAGCGTACAGTTCTCACCTCCCTGTTAGTCTGTAATGAAAAAATAGTAATTGTTTTGCACTTTGCGTCGCCCAAACAGCTGTGTTCCCAAGAGAAAACTCAGCTCAGATCAGAGTTTTCCCTGGAATTTTTTTTAGAGATGTGGGTGGAAAGATCACCAGCAAAGAGGGCTTTACAGGGATAAACAGGGTCAATACAACTTCACAAGCTCCCACCCCCGGTTCTAAAATGGGAAAAATGTAGTGTTGGGTTTGTTGGGACGCACTTTTCAGTTCTCATGCAAAGGAAAAATGACAATACAAAACATATTGTTTTGGTGGAAGCTTTTATACAGAGTGCATTATAGTACGGTGAGTGACCCCAGCGGAAATGAAATCCAACTCTGACCAAGTTAAAGCCGTGCTCACTGAGCCACAGGATCACAAAACACAATGCAGTGACTGATTTAATATATCTGAACCAAAGACAATACAATGCACTTAGATGAGACGGTTGGAGGGCCAAACGATTATATAGATCCTCAGCCACAAATACATTCAAATATTTGGTGAGTTTAAAGCTGTAAGGCGTTGTAATGGGTTCAGGTCGATAAAGACAAGCATGCAGGCCAGCATGATGTTAAAAAGTCATCCTGCAGAAGGTTTAAAACTAGCCTTAATTATCTCAGTTAGGCCTGACAGCAAAGGAGGCAGTAAAAGTAATAAATCCTTTGTAATGCTAATATTAAACGAGGCTAGCTGCTAGTGTGCAGACAGTAATTCAGCTAATGGTCAGCTTGGCTTTGGAAATGAGGACAAACGAACTGCATGTGACTTAAGTTAAGCAGTGGAGAATTAAATAACTTTTCTTCCACCTACAAATAACTTTATTCTTATATGACTGGAGGGCAGCTTCAAGTTATCCTCTTAATATAGAGCATTAGCCATTTAATACATAAGTCTAGACGAGAGCTATGGTTGATATTCATTTTGTTGCGTCTTACCCTTTCAGAATATTTTAACTGCGATGAGCTACATTATCATCTGGAGTTAGCCACCTAACGTAAATGCATGTTAAACGACAGTTAGCTAACTAGCATCCATTATCCCCCAGGACGCTTCTTTTACAGCAGAAATTGGACACTAACGTTAGTCTTTAACCAAATGTGTCAATGCCTGCGTCAATTTTGTGTTACAGAGCTGTTGCTAGCAAACAGTATCCAGCTAGCCACAAGTCACATCAAATAGTGTACACCCGTAACAATCAGTTGGCACTTCAAAACTATAAGCTTTCTAGCTCAGGATTAATATATTAACGTTAATGTGGCCATACAACAAGCAGCTGGCTACCCCATCATGTGTGTATGGTTTACCTAGTCCACATAGTTTATACTAACAAAACGGGCTTGGTGTAACACTTCGCAACACGTTTAAAATTTGGCCAGAGACCTTGCGCCTCCTGCAAAATCACCCCTCACACGGGAAATATACGTAACGCTAGCGTAATTAGCATGATACGAAGCGAACAAAACATAAACATTATGTGTTTATGTTTTGTAACTCTAACAGTACGGAGTTTGGTTCTTCAATTGTGTATTGTTTGTAACACATACTTATTCAAAACTCGAAATAGCGAAAATAATTCACCATCACTAAGCAAGCAATGCTGTCCGATAAAGGACGCACAGAAGTTAGCTTGCTAAAAGCTTGCTAACCTGCTGTGTTTACATGTGGCTAGCTAGTCACGTGTAGTTGCCGCTCTATAGTAAACTATTGTTAGCTTCAAGCTAACCCTACCCCACATGTTATACCGAGGCTGAAGCAAGGCAAACAGCAGTCCGCTCTACGAACAAAATGTGCATCTCGTGCTTGAAAGGTGCAGCTGTCAGAAGCCAAGACAACAACACGCGTCGTATACAAATTAAAGATCTACTCGCCATGTCTCCTGGTTGCTGAATTTCTTCGTAATCACTTTCCCCAGCTCCAGTCCCAGGCGATCAGCCACTTTCTGGGACAGGTCGTGGTGGGAGCTCCCGCTAAAAAGCACGATGTTAGGCATGTCTGAAAACCCCGCTGCGGCTTGCTCGACAAAAAGAAAAGGAATAAGGAGTAAAAGAACCACAAAAGGCTCCCTACTGAAGGGTTATGAAAATGGGAAAATTAGCTGGCTAATGTTGCAGCATCGGCATTGCGCTGGTGCAGCGGCGGGGACAGTGTGCAGAGAGGAAATGTCAGGTCAGTGTTTGCATGGTAAAAGGGAAGTGCCCTCCCCTCATTGGACCGTGTAGTAGTCCACTGACACATGTACACTTATTACGCTGCTGCATTGTTTACTAAACACACAAAGGCCTATTTCAACAAACATAGACTATCTATTTTAAACCTCTTAGAAATCAATTTCTACGAATGTGATTTTAAGTGACCTATTTATATTTTACCTACGCCGTTGACAAGAGAGCTGCGAGTTTGCAAAGTTTATTCAGTATAACACCTTTTTCAGAGAAAGGTCACAGAATGCTTTACAAGACCAAAATTACGGTCACGTGGTCAGTTTTGTGTTTAATTTAGGAGAGACGGGGGACTGCTCCCATAACGTAGAATACATTTACAGTATGCATGCATTTGTATTTTACTTGTGCTTCTATGGTCATAATTACTCACATCTTAATGTTATATTGTGTAAAAACACATTCACATAAACACACACAACTCCAGAATATGATATAAATATAAATGCCAGAAGCTGCTCAACTTGAGCCAAGTGAGAAGTGTGGTCAATAGTGCAAAATATACAAAGCAAACAATTGCATTCTACAAAACATTTTATTATTTATTATATCCAGGTAGAGGGTAGGTAAGCTTTCCTCGAATGAGCAGAAACTCATTCGACCTACTAGAGGGAGAGAAAAATGTCAAAAAGCAGGCCGGGAAAAGTATACAAGTGTTTAAAACAGAGAGGGAATCTGGACACCTGGTTGTGAGCGTTTAATAAACTTCCCTGGATGATCACTGCAAATTGTCATTGTCAAAATACATATTGACCTACCTATACCAAATCCCAAACCAACCTTACACCAACAGGCTAGCCCAACACCTGAACCCCTCCTTCCTCCAGTTACGGGGGTTTGAAGATTGTGGAAATGGTGTTCCTCACCATCAGGAATCAGGGGATTAATCCCTCGCAATGTTTCAGCAGTTCTCTCTTCGTGTGACCAGAACTAGGCTACGCCATGCGGACGAGTCTGGTGACAAGCCGTCTCCCTAATAACAAAAGTAACAACACAGAAACAATTGGTTATGCATTTTGTGGGTCCATTACTGTTGAGATTTGGACCCAATTTAGATGAGAGTGTGATTTAGATGAGATTGAGTGAGAGGAGCTACAGGGCTCACTGGCCACTTTGTTACATTTATTCATTTACGCTTTTATCAAAAGCGACTTACAATTGCTAAACATGTCAGAGGTCGCACACCTCTGGAGGAACGAGGGGTTAAGTGTCTTGCTCAGGGACACAATGGTGGATGGGTGACAGTGGGATTGAACCTCTCACACCAAAGGCATGTGTCTTATCCATTGCGCCATCACCACCCACTATTACGTATGCCATAATGTAAACCAATACACCAGCACAGCCATAAATTCTGTTTGATGTTGCCTGTAATGGTCAGGATTTTTTACACTGTCATCTATGTTTTAGACTTGAGGTCACAGTTGTTTGGTGGTTGTGTACTGAGCTGCATTATATTCAGAGATCTTTCTAATATCCTGCCCCCTCATGGATGTAAATAGGGTAGGGTTGGATATTGTTTTAATTTTATTGATTCTGATCGAATCCAGATCTTAACGATTCCAAACCCTTCCCCACAAATCTTGTGACAGCTTCGTGACCTTCATCCACTTTCTCCTTCACGGCTAAAGGGAAAGGAGTGTCTGTACTAGTGTCTGTAGGGGTGGTAGGCTGTTTTCAGTAACAAGTCTTCTCCACCTAAAGCTGGTCCCACCACAATTTTTCACTCTCTTCTTCCACTGTATTAGGACATAAGGACACACACACACACACACACACACGCAGAATACCAGTAGTTGAAGGAAGGATGTGTAAACGCCTCTGCAGCTCAAATTAATTGTATGCCTCCTGTACACTATTGACATATTTGCCTAAATGTGGAAGAGAGTTTGTCTGGGTTACTGTTTGTGGGACGTGGTATTTGCACTCCACAACTTTTAAAATACATATTAAATCTGTCATGTTTCCATGAGCAAAACGAATGCGGCAGCTAATGTGTTGCTCACGTTAGCTAGTTGCAATTAGAATCGAACTAGCTATTATCTTACGATAAACATGAACGAAAGCTGGCAATATAAACTACCACTACTAAAAGATACAGTAATTTTAGTTTACCAGCAGGCCGACAGAGATCAGTGCTTCAGCTACCGGTTTCCTCATGGATGAGTCCCTGGTTGGTTAATCCACGACACACGTCACTTCCGCATTCTGCGATTTGCCTATAAGAGAATCTAGTGGCGCTGCTTTTTACTATTTTATTTATTTACTTATTTTCAGTCCTCTTTATTGCAAAAATAGGTTACAAATCACGGCTGAATTTCCAATATATATAACAATATACAAACATATAATACGAAGACAAAACACAATAGAGTTTTGCCAGGGGAAGCCTGTAGGTCATCATAACGAGAAAGAGGACTATATGTTGACAGTTTTAACAATATTTAGTTGTTGGAGCCAGAAATCAGATTCATATAATGTACAACTTTATGGAGAAAAAGAACAAAATTATGTTTTTTAGTGCTGAATTTACATTTATGAAGGAAATTTTGCCAACAGAATTAATACATTTATAATGAAGTACATCTTTTTTTTTTACTTTGACTCCATAAAAGCAAAATACAACATTCTCCCACAATAAGGCAAAGTATTTATAAATATGGTTAATGATGAATTTGCTGAAGTTTTGCCGAAATGTTCTGGTGTGTGAGCAATACCAAAAGAGGTGCAAAACAGTTTCTGGCTGGGTTTATATTGATGTCACTATTAAATTTAATCATGTAATGATTAGCAGGGTTAATATCTGTGAATTATTCTTCCTTACGACACTTCCTTCACCTTCTTTACTATCAAGTATCTGTAAGGAATCATCCAAACTTTTTTTCCAGTCAATGTTATTTACAAATCGGTTCCAATAAAATATAACATTTGGAAAAGAAACAATTTCTTTCTGAAACAAATCACGAATGTTCTTATTTTGAGGAAGTTGAGAAAAACAGATTTTCCAACTGGTGATTCAGCCACAATGGGGAGGGAGACAGAAGTAGGTGGAGGTCTGCCAGTATTTCTAAAAAGCATGATTGTGCCTGATACAACTGCAAATTATCTTGGTGTAAGTGGAATATTATCTTAATAAAAACTCTCTATAAGAGAAAAGTCGCCCTTCTCCAATAAATACCTGGCCCACCAGCAGAATCTGATTCAGTTCTTATTAGTAGTTAATTATCAAGGTTACATGGTTGTTTTTGGTCATTATACAACACAAGACTGTATAATGAAATGAAAGTTTGTAGTCCCTTCATGCTACACACATAACTTAAGATAACTAGATGTGTATTAAAAAGTGGGAAAATAATTAAAACAATAGGTTTTATACAGCCATTTATATATATAAGCTGTATACATACACATATCCACCCAGAATACCAGATGAAACCATGTTACACGGTGCCTTCACTAGTGCAAACACAATTAAACACATAAAACAGACAAGACACATGGTAAAAAGCAAAGAAGGGAAGGAAGAAACTTAAGAAAGGAAAAAGCTGTTAAAAGAAAAATAAGTAAATAAATAAAATAATATAAAATAAGGAAAGGTTCTACTATAAAAGCATGCTTAATAAATGATCTATGATAATAAACTAAATATCTCTGGGGTTTGGACAGCTGGTTGAACAAAAGAAGCCATTTGAATATTTCAGCTTGGGCATCTGGACACGATAAACAAGTTTTCACCATTTTGTGACATTTTAGAGAACAAATCATTTTTCATTTGAGGAGAAAGGAGGTCATCTGATAGCTGCTGCTTTGGACTTTGACTTTCCAGCATGCACAACTGTGATATTAGGTCTTGTAATTAGATTTTCCACTCAGTGAGAAGTCAGCTGAGACTTCATGCCTCTCGCATGTCCTGACCTGTCGTCTTCCTTTCAGTGGTGCCATACTTGCTGCCATCATTGCTGTCATGTGCTGGGCAGATAATCCACTCCTTCTTGTTCTCAGCTGTCCTGGCTTACTAAATAAAATTCAGGAATTCAACTACAAGCGGCATTATTGATTATTTACGCATAGACTTTGAGTATTCATTTTACTGAAGTAAGAATTTTACTAAAACTTCCTATTTTCTGTCAGTCTGATAATCTTTTACATCATCAGTAAGATATTAAATTCTGTCATCCTGTCAGGGATTAAGAAGAGATAACACACTTTAAATATTTTCACAGGCAATATTGAGTGGTGAATTGATTTTGTCCAGATGGCCTTTTATTGATGTGAAAAAATCGTGAAATAGCACCAGAAGTACCTGACCTATTTTTTTAACCCTTGGACACGTGCAGTGATTTAATGCAACAAACAACACAGCCACAGATTCTTGTATTTTTCAGAAATATATTTTATAGATGTCAGAGATGAAATGTCCAAAGCGTAGATCCCAAAGAAAGATAACATTTTTCATCAATAGAGACAAACAACAAACAAAAAATAACTTTTTTTTATCCATTTACATGTAAACCGAGAATTGCTCTTGAGCCACAGTGGTTATATATATAGAACTGGCCGAGGTGGGTGTGACAATCAAAACGACGATGCCCTTTTTCCAAACCTTTTCTCAACCAATATTCGATACTGAGACCGATACAGTGCCCGTTCAAAAACCTTTGAAAGAGGAACATTCTTTGGGATATATATTTTCACATCTCCACGCTCTCCCAATATATATTGGGAGAGTCTTTTTAAGGGGGTGAATGTAGCAGAGGTTTGGCAGAGCGTGTTTCTCTTTAGCACAGTCCGTACATGTCGTTAAGTGCTGAATCGTGTTAAAATCACTTCTTGGAAACGATATTCAATAAGAATAATATCAAATGTTTCTCAGTGGAGTCATTTGGACAAAGTCTTTTGAATTGTTTGCACACCAGAGAGGAAGAAAACCATCCTGCCTGGTGCTCTTGGGAGTTGCTGTGGGAGGTTGTATTTTTTTTTAAGTCCTCCAGTGTTCTTCTTCTATTGTGCAAATACATTTTTTTGTTACATAGACAAGCAGGCATGCTGACTCACAAACCATGCAAAGAGTTAAAGTTGGCGCGAGCAGACGGCGAAAAAGAAAGAGTAGTATTAAAGTTTCTACATAAAAAAACAACTCAAATTCAGGACAACAAAAAAAAAGCCAAATTAAACGAGTAACAAGTGGAATGTTTTGTTAGACATGAAAAAAAAAATCAACTCAATCTCAAATTTTACAAGTTTATAAAATGATATCAACTTAAAGTGAACATGATAGTCATCTTTAATCAGGTGTTTAATAAAGCAGCTGACAGATGGGGGTTCATTTGTATGTAAATATATCTCCTACTGGTGTCAGGTCAGTTGAATTCAAGCAGGAAAAGAGAAGAAGGAGACACCGATGTTACGGACAGTCAAACATGATAGTGCAACACATGCTCAGGAAGAGATTTAAAAATGATTGGCTGATGTTTTCCATCCAAAACTCGTTAAAATTCCACTTTCTTTGACATAAGTGTCCCCTCCTTATCATTTCCCGCCCAGTTAACTCAGCCAGCTACATAAAACGGCCTCTAAACCTCTTTTTGGATGTGTTGTCACAGTTGAAAGGTAAGTGCACATCACCCATGCACAAGAGGAAAATGTATGTTAGGCAACAAAGTGATCAAATGTTTTACTCTGAAGGTGTTCAAAAGTCAATTGCAGTGCCGCGTGATGACCGCATTTCACTTGAGGGCGACTTGAAAACAGTGCAGTCAATGACGAGTTAAATGTGCTGCTTTTTTTTAAAAGTTCATGGAGTAGTGTCATACACCAAACTGTTTCCGCTCACAATATCATAGCTGTCATTAGTTAGAGTACATTTATAAATTTTCCATATACAAATCTCCTATAAACAGTACATGTTATAAATACACAATTGATGAAAATGCAGAAAGGCCGAGAGAGCCTTAGAAGAAAGAAAGAAAGAAAGTGTTGCTCCTTATTTTTGATAAATACAAGAAAGAAAGAAAGAAAGAAAGAAAGTTTTGAACAGGAAGTGACAATAGTACTAAGTATGTAAATGGCAGCCCTATAACTATCCAGAAAACGGATAAAAAAAACACAGAACAAAATCTATGGATGAAAAAAGTTAGAAAAATAATCTTATACGATAAAAAAACAAAAAGTGGACACGCTTACCAAACACAGTTTTGATATTGAAAAATCGACAACTTGATGCGGAAATCATACATGTAGATACAAACAGGCAATACTCGATTACTGCCCCTCAAAATATATTCAATTCAATATACATGACTAATGTTTAGCTCACACTAGCAACCAAGGTAGCTGCCCACCGGCGGAGCATGGGAGGCCGATCGGCACGCGTACGGAAATGCTCGCTTGATCTGTGATGGATTAAATCAGTAAACATTGAACTGGGTATTGGGAGCCTTATCTGAAAGGGCCAATACGAGAAATGTTTGTCGACTTGCCAGCTAAGTGGAGTGAAAGTACTACCGTATATGCAAACTCATGCTTTGGCTTTTCTTGCTTGGCTTTCTCTTTTGGATAACATTCAATAATTTGCAAAAAATCGTCTGGTCTCTCTGCTTAAATGCATGCTTTATGTGTTTCCAAAGCAATGACTTCAGTTAAAGGGAAGCTACATCAAAGGCTAAACCTTTTTGAGAGTTTTTCGATCTAATTTTGCTTGTTTGAAGGTCTTCATGTTTGCACCGTTTTTTTCTACTGAAGCTGGCAACTACCTTTACAAAGCGCTTTCTTTTTCTTTCTTTTTTATTTTTACAGAAAAATAGATCCATCCAAAAGTAAAGTAACTCTTCAAGAGAGGCTGTGAGAGACATAAATGTTTGTCTCTGTCACGTTCCAAGTAAACATGCTGAAAGATTTGTTTGCTTTATTTTCGTCATTCTCGTCCCCCGAGAGGGCGGGAAACTCTCCCGTCTTCCTCGCTCGCGCCGACTCCTCAGCGAGAAAAAAAGAAATCTTTTGACTTAAGGCAATCTTTTCCTGAACACTCCTGAAAATCCAGCGGACCCTCACCAAGGCACTCCTCTCACTCGTCAACCTTCAAAGACAGGCTGGTCCGGCGAGGCGACAGTCTCGTCATCAAATCTTTGCAAAAAGCCTACTCAAACTTCGGTCGACCGAAGTCCACAGTGAACGCATCTTGTAAAATATTGTCTCAGTTGCCGTGATGCCC